>JAZBGZ010000210.1:53580-66106 GCA_037414795.1 Stenodera caucasica | reverse complement strand
CATTAAGCGTCGCGTCTGTGAAATATGTATAATAACACTATGCATAATACAGGGACGCCCCGCGGGGACGGCCGTCGTGACGCTCATCTCTGACACCCAAAAACCGAAATTGCTATTTTAATTTTTAAATCACACACACACATTCAATGCCCCACACGCTCATAACATATTTTTGTTTTTTTTTTATTTCTAATAAATAAATTTATATTAGTAAAAGTGGTAATAAAATTTTCCAACTCAAATGTTGATATTTTGTAAATTTTACAATATTCACATTGTTATTATCAAAGTCGAGCTCAATATAGGAATTGTTTCACTATGAATTTCAGTATATATGATGAGATATTTCGACCGTAAACCGAAGATCAAAGGTAACAATTTCAATAGAAATTTCATTTCCAATAGAGGAAAATCATCGAGCTCGGATTCAATCACATATTTCGCATAATGGAAATATTTCCCTATATTATTTATTTATCCAAACAAATGAATTTCCATTAACAATACGAGTTTTTATTGAACACCATTTATAGGTGGAAAATACCATAGATTTCCACATCAATTCAACGATAATTAGAAATAGAAGCGGCATTTTTCGAAAAATTTTCCATCGCAACTCGAATTGATTCTCTGCTGTATCGATCTGAACTCGATTTGAAATAATAAGAAATAATTGTTGTTATGAAAATGGAGCAAGCCTTACATTGGAAATAGATCCTAAATAAAGGCGATTCAATTTGAGCTTTCATTTACTCAAATATGACTCATTAATAGGCTGGAAATTGAGGGAGCTTTGAGTCAGCTTAAGCTCTATTTCTCACGTCAAGTGAATATTCGAGTCGAGATCTCTCTGATCAAAATCGGTTCCCAACAAAAATAAATTTGCCCTTATTCTAATTTTGATTATTATGTTATCTGATCCGTAAACGTCATATTCAATTATTATCATCGAAGAATTGCAATAAAGTCACTCTTATCCGTATTAAACTGCATACCTCGAACGATATTGTTTTATTATCCTGTCAATTCTAATAAAGAATAGCTCGATTATTTATTTGATCCTTCATAAAGGATGTTTTCCCAAACAGGTCCCTTCTATTCTATTCAAGCACATACAAGACGTATTTATATAAATATAAACAAAATCACCTGTATGTCGGCGGGAAATTGATTGTTTCGATTAAGGGATGTTGGCCGGCACGTGGCCAATGCGTGTGTTCCATCAGACGATCCCCCTCGATCAAATAATTAATACGAAAACAGCGATTTTTATTGTCCCGAAAAATCTTCCCCAACACAAGCGAACTAATATAATTGGGGATTTTGTTAATTTTTGAGGATGGAAAAAAATAAAAATACATTTCGCTATTGAATTCAATCAACAAAAACAACAGTAACAAGAACAACACCGTGCGAAATAAATTGGAATTCAACACGTCCTGTCTAGTGCAGTACATCCCCCAGTTTCGAAAATTGAATTACCCACCAATCTAGAATCTATCAATCAAAACCATCCCTTTTTACTGTCGTTCACTATTTCTTTTCCAATTTCCTTACATTATAATTAAATCCAATTAATAATAATTAATTATAAATCTACCTTTATGTAAGTTTATAAACTGTTTTCTAGATGATCACTCTCGAATTACGTCATCGATATAATAAATAGAGTGTGGAAGAGAGAGATGGTGAATTTGTTGTTGTATATGTTGGTGTGTATACGCCATTTTATGTCCCATGGGAGATGAGACCGAGTGCAGTTTCGTGTCGGCATTATTCTTGATTTCCTGCTGTGACGGCTCCGATCCTGTATTCCTATTCTCCTGCTCTACAGGCAGCCTATGTTGGATGTCGGCCTTTCTGGATACACCGACCAAAGTATAACAATATCGAAACATATAAATTGCTACCCTTCCATCTATATAGTTCAATCAATCAAATAGTTTTTTTTTTGTTCCAATTAAGGGTGAATGTTTTTGTCACAATCATTTTTTCGACTCGCTCAATTATACAGGATGCACTTCAAATCGTCAATTTCGTCGCGAAAGGGGGAAATGATTGGTAACCATAGAAACGACAATTTATCATCAACAAAACAGTTGCGTCTAATCTGAGCAACTATTGGAAAAATTAGTTAGAGACTCACCCTGTATATGAGTAGATTTTGGAAATTGTTCTTATGGGTGGAACTTTCTGGGGGGCAAGGGTACTAAATACTTATATAAGCTATTAATTAAGACTATGGTGTTAATGTATGTGAAACGGATTCTACTTATACATGAAGGACAGTTTTGTTGCTGAATCTTTTGACTTTTAATTAGATAGTTGTTTCTAAAACTAGCTACTTATAGCAGTTTTTTTTTTTTTTTATCATTGTGTATATTTCTATGGACGACTTTCAACAAGATTTCCATTTATGACAAGTCTAGTTGAGAATAAACAATAATAAATGAAATAAAACAATTTGTATATATATTTTTTTTGTGTTTCTGTCGAGTCTCAAACAAAACACAAAAAATATAACGAATCCCATTTTTCCAACTTAGTCTATGTTTCGATTTGAAGAGGGTCAAACTTAATTTGGAACTTTATTGTTATCATTAGTTTTTTTTTTTTCAATCTAAATTATTTGTACGTATTTCAAAATTGACTAGTCTTTAATACGCCTAATTAAATATGTTTGGTTTTCCTATTTTTTGTTCCGAAAATCGTCAATATATGGCTGGAATTTTATAGAAATATCTGGCTAACGTAAAGGGAGCGAAACAGTAGAACGCAATAATCGGATGAAATATTTCCTTATTAGTATGAAGTGGTGTACTGGCGTCGTCAGATAGTTTCTGTATCATACCAGGAATGTTACAAACCATGGATCTATACAGGGTGAGCTCGAATCATCTGTACAACGCCGAGAATCATCTTTTTTCTAGGCGCTCTGCCAGAACTTTTTCACAACTCACATAGACGTAACTCACTAGGTACTCAAATCTGAGCGCTAGCTAATTGCAGCTCCTTTAAAACTAATTTATGATATATCTTGAAAACAAATGAAATTGTTCTAGTGAAATAGATGGTGATTTCAAAAGTGTGATGGCTCGTTCCAGAAAGTCAGCGGCGTGGTAATTAGAGTGTATTGCGATGACGCCGCCACTGGCTGTATTGTGTTTAGTGAGATATTTGGAAAAATCTGAGAATCAGCAAAATTCAACATCTGCGCGTCTCGAAAAGTGATCGTCGTCGAGAAAATGATTTCTCTATTTCATAACCGAAACCACCCTGTATGTGAGGTATATGTGTGTGTAGGTATATTTAAAGGGATGTTATACGCAATAATTCAGCGCCATGCGACCGAAGGTATCGCATGGCAACGGTGGCGCATATTTGACGACGATGCGCCTGCTACCCTTATCACAACTACCACCACTACCACCACCACCACCACCACATCACTATATAAGCTTTCAAGTTTCAATTTTGCGTTGCACAATGGCACAAGTGGAGAGATAGCGGAATTTGAAATTTATTAATAACAGCAAGCCAAAGAGACAAAGTATCAATATTAAATAAGTGACTGGGAGTTGAGAGAGAGAGAGAGAGAGAGAGAGGGGGTGAAATTTAAAATTCAACAAACACAAAACCCAAAAAAGAAACAATCGATATATTCAAATGTTTCTCATTTTATTTTAGTAAGATTTAATTTTGTTGGGATCGTATCCAATATCCTGTTCAATTTCACACAAATACCTTCTACTTAGTTCATTGTAAGTTGCCTATAGGGCGTTTAAATGGTGAATAGAGGGGGTGCCGATAGTATTTCGATCAGGTCAATCTCTCCCGTGAGTCTCACTTCATTATTGACCCATTCTAGAGATGGGCTGACAGACAGATTGAAGAAAGTGTTATGTCCTCGTTTGTATAAAATATTCCACTTTACTGATTTAATAAAAACGATGAATTGGATCAGGACTACGATTAAATCGATTTTACTTTCCTTTTTCAATACACTTTTATTTAAATAACAAATCTATCAATCGCTGAATTTACACCTTTAAAAATAGATCAAGCCATATTTAGGTGAGAATTAACACCATCGTATAGTTGTGATTTTTTGTAGGAACCAGTCAAATTTTCCACGATAATAATAAATATTTATCATCAAATAAATAAGCGTTGATATATTCCGAGTCATGCACCACTCGTATAGTTTGTCCAGTGACTGTAATTGTTAATAGTTCAAACTATCAAAGGTGCAAGTGATTCTACAATTAGAGAGGACTGATCCTCGAATGAGCCCCAAACCTCATTACTTTCATTACCCCAAGTCTTGTACATAATTGCAATTATTACAGTTAATTTTGAAGTCCGAAATAAGATGGACAAAGGGACCCTAGATTTCTGTTCGTTATTACAAAGTCCCTTGTTTAATAGTCCGTTACTCTGAGGATCGATTAAAGGTGGAACCAACAAATCGATGACAACAGAGAATAATTCATTATAATAAATCAGACAACTTCACATGCACAACATAACCTCAACAAGACGTGACAAATTAATTTATTTTAAGTTCGGAATTAATTCGAGGATCGATCGAATATAGTAACAAAAACTACAACTAATTTTTGAACATCCGTTGAAATGACGTCATCAAATCATAATGAATGCCTCTTTTTTGAGAGAATTTTACAGCCCCGCAAAAAATTCGAAAAAAATTACAAAATATGAGAAAACCATTAAATTTTTTTTTCTGATTAATGGAAACAATTGAATTATTCAACAACCGTACATTTTTTGCTCTAAAGATCCGACTTTAACCAAATTTCTAGATAATGTTGTGAATATTTATTCAGATTTAATTGTTTTGAAATGAGTCTGATTCTGAAATTTCTCTCATGGCCAACTAGACTCAATCGGGAACAATTCAAATAATTAATCATTATTCAATCATTTTTCTTCAAATTTTCTCAATAAAAGTGTTACTTTTTTGAATGTAGAATAGAGTATTTCGCCAGAAATAATCGATTTTGATTTAAGTCATAGAAAACAAAAGACGATAATTAATTAATAAAGTGGATCACCCGGTATATCAAAACTCCCTTGAATCAGTTGACGGACGTGTTTCTAGGTGGTTGAAAACCGACAATCTCAACTTCTGAAGGATCGTTTTGTACAGTCCGTTCCCACTAAAGTTTAAATTTCTTAGCCCTTATTTTTGCAACAAATTGAAAGCGACTCATGAGGTCCTTTAAGGGATCACTTGAGCTTGTTTGGGATATAAAAGTACCCATTGGGCTATTTCGGAAATCAAAGCCAGTTGATCTTGATTTGTTCCATTCACAAAATAGCCTAATGAGTACTTTTATATCTCAAACAAGCTTCCAGTGATCTCTTGAAGGATCTGGTGAGTCACTTTCCATTTTTATCAAAAATAAGGGCTGTATGAGGAATTTAAAGTTTAGAGGGAACGGACTGTATATTCGAACGCTGACTCCTTTGCCTGTATATTGCGTATTAGATTCGAACGTTAGCGTTTCTCTATACGTCGCCAGTTACTAACTGTACAAAAAGTTTAATTACTTTTTTGATTAAAACTGTCGGCGGTAGCTACGTATCCGTGAGTGCACTATGGCGATATTTACAATGAGTGAGAGCGTGTTTTTGAGTTTGTGTTTGGCGAATTTTGGGGGGTTGCGATGATGATGATGATGATGATGATGGCGTTGTCGACGACAACAACAACAACAACAACAATACTTTGAAACGTAGTATTCTTGGAAGTACCACGACCACCACTACACACAATTCTACCACCACCAAAATCTATTTTAGACGTTATATCGAAAGAGCGTTGTCAGCAATGGGGGCGAGCCACGCCTATTCCAATATTGACTCCGCCTAAACAGGGGTCGGGGTCCTATTGGTTCGCCTCCCACTCGCTGGTTCTACACCAGCATCAACACAAAACACATATTCAACAATTCAGTATCAAATCAGTACTCATTAAATAAACAGTGCAGTGCGTCTGTTTTGGAGACCATCATCGTGTCTCTTTATATATATATCTATATATATATATATATCTCTATATATATAAATATATATACCTAATAGAAACATGCTCAACAATCTAGGTCCTATCGGTAAGTTAGTGGGGGCCATACTAATTGACGCTAAAGTCTTTAGTGATTCAGCGTACTAACGATAGGCTAGTTAAATTGGGGGGCTAAATTGAAGCTGCCTCGCCCTCATTAAGCCAATATCGCCGGGCCGCTCCGGTAGGCCATGCAATTAAGGGATACTCAAACAAGCATCCAGTCACACAAACATTTGAAAAATTTTTGTAGATTCACGGCTACAATATCGGGGACATGAACTTCTTCCAAATAAACACCGACCGACGCTAAACATTATCATTCTCAATCATTAATAATACGAATAATCAGTGATAAATTCCATCATTATTAATACTAGTCGAATTTAACGTATAAAGTTTGAAGTGATGATAATCGTTAATAGTGACGATGCTAACTTACAGGTGATAAACCGCGATTTTATCACCACTTTACGATGATGGTGGGTAGGTATCGATATTCGATTATATTCCACTCTTTTAACTAGCCTATCAAAAATCAGTTATCTATAGATAAAAACCAAAAAAATATTATGGTGATAATTTTTTTTTCTTCTGTAGGCATAAAAGAGATGTGCGGCGAGGACTTGAAACGACACCAAAACGAACTGAAAATCTTAGACCAGCCACGTTTGAGTGGTTTATGCGACGGTAGTTTACCACAATTGGGCAATTCACTATCAAATAATAATTCAAATGATGTTGATAAGCCGTCGAAACAGAAACGACATCGCACCAGATTCACACCGGCACAATTAAACGAATTAGAACGGTGTTTCTCGAAGACACATTATCCAGATATTTTTATGCGTGAAGAAATCGCCATGAGAATCGGCCTGACAGAGTCTCGAGTCCAAGTAAGTCCACAATTATACTCCCAAAAAAACAAAAATAAAACAATCATAATTATATCGATGATTGGATGGAATGAGGCGTGATTGTTGCGATTCAATTCGTTTAAATTAATTAATCGAATAGATACAAGTTCGGTTAAGTTGGCTAAATCTGCGGTGTTTCGGGATTAGACTTGGAGCTTTCCGAGATTTCAACTATTACAGACTTGTGTGCGAGTGAGTGAATAAATATAAAATTCCAACAAATATTCATCGACAAAATTGAAAAGAATCATTTCGGAATAAACAAAACTATGACAACGAAAATGCATCAGTGCAATTGTTTTTTGTTTTGTTTTGAGCGTAAAATGGCCGCGCACCATATAACAGTGAATTTGTTTCACCGCATTATCATTTTTGTTCTATTTTCGATATTTTTGATAAATGGGATAATCTTGTAACGTCACTGTCTTTTTACCTATATGAAATGGTGCACCATCAATTCCTCTAAAATCAATGATTTATTTATAAATTTATAAATTAATGTTGTATGCAGAAATATCGAGATTCGCCATCTAACCAGATCAAATCATCACTCTTCATTAAACATTTATACAGACATTTGACTGTATAATGAACCGTACGGAGGGGGTTCTTACTAGACGGTCTCTAGAGGAGGGGTGATCCACCCTCGAAGTGATCAATCTCCGCTTTATTTATTAAAAATTATTAATCGCCTAATATTATAAATTTTAAATATAAATACGAAACGTTAAAAAGCCGAATAGTATAAACAACAAAAAAATTTTACGAGAGGGCTGTTTTCACATGTGACTGTCGAATACCACAAGTTTCGACCCTTTTACCGTCACGTATCGAAGTTTAGATTTTTTGTAAATAGAGACGGGTCCGATTCTATTATTTTTTTTGTTTTTTGTCCATTATAAAAAGCAAACAATAAAATTTTTATTGTTGTTACGGCTACTAGAAATATGTTAATTTACGTTGGGAAATTTCCAGTGAATTACATGTAAATCCATCGACTAACCCCAAACAAATTCGTGGTTAAATTGGAATCGCCTTCGACCAGATTGTATTAAATCTAAATAAAGCTGATTTCTACGAAATTAAGCAGATGGATCAGGAACGAATCACCTGGTATTCGATGTTTCATCTGCTTTACAACATTCATAATTAACACATGATTCATACAATTTGGCCCAGCAGGATATCACAACACTGTGATAAATGTGATGTGGCGATGGGCCTTAATAATAACAACAACACAATATATTGGGGCTTTTAATCGCTAATATTGAGGTGATGCATTGACTTTTATTAGACTATTAGGCGTTAACACATTATATACATAGAAAGATTAGGGGTAGCTGGATAAGCGGCAAATAAAGAACTACGACAAACATATGGGGGATGCTCAACCCTCTCGCTATTCCGATCCAACTATACTTTGAATTTTAATAATATCGCTAATATTTCGATTACAACAAAACTAACAATCACGCTCGATTTAATCATGATCATTGGCAATGTTAAATTAATTCCAGTTTAATTAGAAATATTTAATTTCAAGTAATTATCAATTAATAACGCTACTAATTGAATTGATGAGAATCGAATAAATTTGTTAAATAAATGATATTTTCAATCAATATAATTATACCGGACCACGTACTTTATTTAAAGTGGGATCATCACAAAAATTTCTAAATAAATTTATCGATTTCAAATCTCGAAAGTTACTTTTCGAAATTTCCTGAAGATGCAAAGACTTTTCTCAATAAACTCACAGTTTTGTTGGAAATTTCGATAGATTAGAGCCGTTTCAGCGAGGCTACTTCATCATCCGAAATAATTGACTGAAAGCTGAATTTATTTCGTTTCTGTTTAAAAAATATAATTTCAGCAGGATTGGATCAGTTTTCCGAACGTACGAATATGCGAGCTTGAATTTTGATTTTGGTCTGAATTCAAAATTGAGCTCAAAATAAATCGGAAATGTTTCGAATACTGAGATCGATTTCTGTAATTATTTTCGATTTCTTCAAGGCGCTAAAATGGCCAAAAATTCGACATCAAATTCAGATAGAGCTTCAATGAATCGGATAGTCAAAATTCATCGCAATCCCTTTTTCAGAAGTGTTTCGCCCAACGGAAGAATATGCCGGGGAAATTCGCAATTCATCCCCATATTTATTGAAAAATGATGTTCAAAAAGTGATATTTAATGAAAAACTGAATCGATTCACTACAACGTGTAGCGACTAAACGAATTTTACGATTCATATTAAAATCGTAACTTCAAATAATGTGAAACAATCTCCCTTTATTGTATCTGCTAGAACAACATAAAGAACAACATTAGAGAAAAAATCGATCGCCGAAAAGTTTACATATTATAATGAGGCTTTCGCCACACACAATAATTGTTGAGTGAAATTTTTCGACGGACAGCCTCAACCCTAAGGGCTCTGTCGACTAGCAAAGTTGCGAAAACTGCAAAAAGGGCTGTTGATTGCTTGGAGATAATTCGAAATTCGGCTTATTATTTGAATTCTAGTCACCGAAAAATCGATGTTACGTTGTTTTATTCATAACGAATATCCCAGACAGAACTACCCACCTCAAGTTTCTATTTGACGAATTCATATTCATTTATCGATTGTCGTAATATTTCTACCATCACTTTCTCGATATAGTAGAGTGAATTTTGGGGCATTTTTCCTAATTGTTCGAATATCGATCAACTTCCGTCCCCGGTTTGAATATCTCCAAACGTAATATTTCAGAATGAAACGTGCCAATAGGGCTTTACTAGTGTCGTAAAGGTAATCGAAAGTCATAAACCTTAATCCGCTATAGAAATTCATGGCAATGTCTTTTTTACAGAAACTTATTCGTTACTATTATTTTATTCAAATTCAAAATAAAAACTATATAGATGTTGAATTTATTTTTGAGTTTCGTGCAAATATTATAATGGAGTATATATCGGTTTTTGAATCTGAACAAGGCTAGTTAGTTGGAGTATTTTAGGGGAAGGTTGGCTTATATAAGAGGGCCAGTTTGATCATACATCAACCGCGCCCCATTAGGGATTAATGATGCCAACAGCGCCGAAATTAACTCCCTGCAGGCTTACCGTGGGCAATAACGTTAACATATTAACCATTTGTTAAAATAGCAATATAGCACTGGTCTTATCCCATATTACATGAACGTATCTACCGAGTCTTTCATCGTATTTATTGTGGAATTTATTCAAAATTCAGCTCCAAGTCAATTATATCGAAAAGTTTTTCTTAGCGACGGATTGACGAAACTTTACAACTTTTCAATAAAAAATCGGTTTCTAATATTGAGTGAAAGTGTAATGTAGTATTCAACATACATATATCCTCACTTTCGATTCAACTATATCTGGGGAGTTTGCTGAAGTCTCTAGGGTCACATGACAGTGGTTATCCATCGCACTGAAGATGTATAGTTGCTAAATAATCCAAAACCATTAGCTTTTTGCCTCGGCATCTGGCCCTTTTTATCCTCTCTCACTTTTTCCAATTCGATCCTCTTTGTTCTCAGCTCCATCGAGATTTACACCCTACTAATATATGAAATTCGCCACCATCAACTGGGACCGTTTATCAAAACTCTGTTTATAAATCTTCTCAAATATTATCGCAGGTTTGGTTCCAAAATCGTCGAGCCAAATGGAAGAAACGAAAGAAGACAACGAATGTCTTCCGTACACCTGGAGCTCTACTACCTTCGCATGGTCTGCCGCCATTTGGGGCGATGGGTGATGGATTGTGCGGCTCCAGCATGTTCAGTACGTCCGATTCGAGATGGGGCGTCGCCGGTATGGCTACAGGTCCATCTCTAATTACCATTGATTTGACAAAAAAATCTAATTGTTGTTATGAATTTCGATAGGTCTGGGCCAATTGGGCCAAAGTTCGGTATCTATGAGCGGATTTGGACAATCATTGGGACAACTAAATCAAAGCTCCGGTTTGAGTCCGGCTTTGCCAATTAGTACAGCTGCTGCAAGTACAGTTTATCAAGCTCATTACGGACTAAATTCGTTAGGTAAGATCGTTAATAATCATTTAAAC
Source organism: Stenodera caucasica (assembly GCA_037414795.1). Taxonomy (NCBI): domain Eukaryota; kingdom Metazoa; phylum Arthropoda; class Insecta; order Coleoptera; family Meloidae; genus Stenodera; species Stenodera caucasica. The sequence continues at coordinate 55,013 of JAZBGZ010000210.1, read as the reverse complement.
TAAAGTTAGTTACGTTAATTAAACTCGATCTATTTGCAACTCAATTCTATCATTATTTAGCGATATTCTACAAAGTTGAAATTGTATAATAAAAAAAAAGAGTTCCATAAAAATCCTAAACAAACAAATTCTTGTAAATGTATGTTGTTTCAGGAGTGTAAATCTATTTGCTTTCCATTCATCAATAATTCATACGTAAAAAACACGATAAAAATCTTGAAATTATTCGAAATAATAACTGTTCTAACTCGCAATGAAACACCCTGTATATCAGCTATTTAAACACAGCAAAATGAACAAATGCAACTATTTTAAACAGTGCTAATTATTTTAAGTAGACGGTAATGTTGATCTTGAACAAGCATCGATTGTATCGAACAATAAAAATCATCATCGATAACAAAAGGTGTTGTTCGAAATGAATCATAAAATACCCCCCAAAAAAAAAAAATTAATTCGAATCACTAATAATAATTGTAGCATTGTTGTACAATAAAAAATAATATTGTATTAATGTATATATTGACATATCAGTAATAAATTCGAGTTCATTCAATTATATTGCACATTAGAAATCATGACAAATATACGTTAATGTTAAAATATTGTGTGCAGAAGTAATTAGAATTGTTGACGTGTATTTCGGTAGCGGGTAACGAGGTTGTTTCTAATCACTGCTAATTGTATGTTTTTGTAGTTGTGGTAACTATTTTTCTAGCCTCTCATTTCTATGGATTTTTTTTTTTTCGAAAATAACGAATAAGATTGTTTGTTGTACAAGTCATATATGTGGATAATTTTTTTTTTCTTCGAGTTTGCAGTTGAACAACGGCTGCGGAATGCCGCACTGACTTGTTACTTTCGAACCAAAGGTGTCAAAAGTAAATGTCGTGGGTTTGTTTGACTTTAGTTTATACGATTCTATACAGTAAATGTTTGAATATTATAATTTTATATTGTATCTATAGGGAGTTATTTTTTTATCAATATTGAGAAAAATTTTGGAAAGTGCGCTTCTTGGAATTAATCGCCGATAGAACCTCAATTATTAATGAATCTTGAATTCGATAAAAGTTAACGGCGTAAATGCGGTTCGAAACCGACTTGAGGATCGATCTTTACTTACCTAACGAAAGTGAATCGCTGTCAAATTTGGTGGAATGAGAAAATTCACCTGACACGTGTGGAAAAATATCAGAAATTTGGACATAAAAATATATTTTATATTAAAATTTCAGTATCATGTGATGAATACAAAAGGTTGAGATGAAAATTATGTTTTAACCCTCAATTTCTAGCGAATTATGAATTATTCTTCTGAATATCAGATTCGCAAATGAAAATTTGATTATCTACCTTAGAATGTTGCTAATCCCGTACTTAAAGTCGGCTCAAACTTCGTGGATAAGTTATTTCAATGAAAATAGAATTTC
>JAZBGZ010000210.1:26539-45218 GCA_037414795.1 Stenodera caucasica | reverse complement strand
TAGAAAATTACTAGCAATTTATTCGATTTCCTTATTGAATTTATTGGTCACATTACACACAATCAGTTTGAATATCGAATATAGAGCACCTTTCATGTGAGAAAGTCGCTTTACAGACATATTCAGAATTGAAAATTGAAACTTCAAAATAAATCGCGGAAAATCCCACCACGGAAAACTAATCACTGATAAAAATAACTGATCTTGTCTCGTCTACAGATTTACAGGAAAATGATTGATTTTTCTTCGACTTGTTCAAATTTTGCTAGCTTTTCTATTATTGACGTGAATTGAGAAATTATATTCTTCGGTCCGTTATAATGAAATTAGCGTATCGATCAATCTTCGCGAAAAATAGTTTTTCTCTATGGAAAATTCTATGAAATTATTCTAATTGTGAGATAAAATCAGCCGTTCGATATTATTCATGAAACTATGAATAATATTAAAATAAAACAAAAAACAATCCATAGTGAGTTTGAAAGTTAATTTCCGGTTGTCGAATTTTTAGTAATGGGTTTTTTTTTGTGTCAATATTTCATTGAAGTTAATAGAATCTTGATCGAATTATTTGTATATTTTTTAATTAAGCCTTGACTCGTTCTCAATTAAAATAATTTGATTCATTTGAAAGAGATACGGATGGAGATTGATTTTATCATCATTTTTGTACCAAATAATTTGTTCTGTTTCGGTGATAAAAATTGTGAATTTTAGCGTACTTTCAATTAATCAAGTTTCTAATTTATTCGAATTTAATTGCGAATATAACAAATTGATTATAAAATGGAAATTTGGGTTGTATCGTCGTAGAAATTTCCCCTTTTGTTTATTAATATAACATTATTGTATTGAATCATAAAAAATGGAAATAAACTAAAATGATGACAATGTTGCATGTTTCCATACCAACACTTCTATAAATAAAACAGACTGAATTGTAATCCATGACCTACATCAAATGTCCACATTTCTCGCATGTCACATTAAAATTTAACCCTTTAAAAAACAACAAAATTACGTGTCTCCCATTATTCTTGTACACAAAAAAAAAAAAAATTGACCGAAATTCAATCTAATTTGAATATTGACGACGAATTAAATCAGGTCCGGACCTTCACAGTTTAACGTACCGTAGATCCTCGCTTGAGCTCCTTAACAACAATATTGATAATCTAATCGAATTTTCCAATGGTCTTGTTAATGAGAATTCGATTTTTTGCGGTATCGATAATTGGCGTCATGCGTTTCGATTTGTGTTTGAAAGGTTCACCTTGACAACAACATAAAATCCACAAATAATTATTCCAATTCAAATCCGATTGGAAATTTCCAATTTTCTCCGATTGATTTCCGAATTTCCGAACTAGAAATCTATGGTTATTATTATAAATCGGCTAGCATCGACGTAATTCAACCCAAATCTATTCACATGAATAAGCAATTTACGATCTTGTTTATTTACGTTAGTTTTGTTGTATTCGACAAATCAACTGGATGCAGACGAAAATAGTGCAATTTCGTTCTCAATCACGATAAATTGTCTCCTATTGTTCCAATTTCGATCAACTCGTCCTTTGTCAAGCCTATTCCCGTTTGATAATCGGCCAAATTTTTCGACAAAAAAATTGCAATTTGACTTACTCGCCAATTGGCCAATTCGCTAAGACGATTAGCCACAACACATCCAGCACTTCCGGCACCGGCCACAATAAAGTCGAATTCTTCAATTATAGGCTGTTCATCGTAATTTTGATGGGTCACAATTGGTGGTGCATAATCGAAAATACTCGAAAAACCAAAACCAAAATCATCGTTATTATTGTCTTTCGATTGGCCGAATAAAGTCGTAATCAATTGTAAAAATAGAAAAGTCTGCGGTTGACAATTCGTTATTGTTGTAAGCACAGAACAGGCTTCTGATAAATTCGGCGGTATCCACGACATTCTAGCTAACCATCACAAACAAAAGCTACAACAATACTAAAAGTCGATTTAAATAACAACAACTATAAGTTGATAAAAAGCTAATTGGAAGTGTAGGTATAATAATCGCTTTCACAAAGTCGTATTGGTGAAAGTCTCATAGAATACCAATCCTGATGCCAGTCCGGTATCAATTCCCAACACTTGACCACAATCTAAGACGAATAAATCGGCGAGATTGGGATCGGGATGAGGTTTAGCGTGGATTAAGATTGTGGGTTGCTCAACCGATAAAAGGTAGTAATCGATTGGGAGAATTGAACTTCAGGAATATCTTCGGGAAGGAGCGGTACGCTTGATCAATCATTCAAAAGAGAGTTTTTGTTGTTTTTCCCAGTTATAACTAGAGCTATAATGCGAATCAATCATCTAAAACTAATTCAACTATTGATTATTTCTCAAATGCGTGATCGAAGAAAAAATTGCTCTTTTTATTGCAATATCGCCGAAATTCGTAATAAATATTTTCACAATATAATTAGATATGCGATGTGATAATGCGTTTTCTATTGTAAATTTGACACAGTTTCCGTTATAATTATTTTCCATCGATTCATTTATTGAAAAATTCTGTTTAGTTTCGCACTAGAATAACAGCGTTTGATACTCGAACTAATTAAATTGTCGATTTTTCTTATTTTATGATAGACGGAAATTTTAGCCCAGTCACTGTGCAATTTTAATTAATTCGGTCGGTTTTCAGCGGAAAAAATCGTGAATTAATTAATGTCAAAGAAACTTAGACTCAAAAACGTCAAATATAATGAAAGTAACCTTTTGTCTCTCGGAAAAAATATTAATTTTCAATCTTTCTATAGAGAATTCATTATAGTTCACAATTAACTCGACTAAGGAAAATCTATATTTTCAATATCGGATCTTGAACGATTCCAACTAGTTCTCTGGTAGATTTGCAGAATTTTCAAACGATAAGCAAATTACAAGAATTTCAGGAATTCATCCGACTAAAATGGTCAAGATTTTCTAAAACCTACAGGAATTTTTCAAGAATGCTCCAATAACAATGATACGAGAGATTTTACGATCTCTCTTCTAAATATTTTATTTTTCCGACTGCAAGATTCAACTATTATCATATATCATTGGAAAAGTCTATGAAATACTTTTAGTTTCTTGTTTTCCGATTCGACCCGGTTTTAGACTGTAAAGCCCGATCTGAGGACCATTTAAAAGATGACACTTCAATCTGGATCCTCACTAGAAACACCAATTTCCGGTGTTGGTTTATTTCCGACCTTCGGATCACAGAAAGTTCGTCAATTTGAAGGAAAAAATAAAGCCCAGATATTGAAAGTCGCTTTGATTGGCTAAGATTAGTAACTTTTCACTTCAAATTGATGAATGCGGAAGTAATTCCGATAGGTCTAAAGTACAGCTTGTCGGATATCAAAGTGAAAACTCCAAGTTCTAAGATATAATTAGTGCGAACATCGAAAGTCGGCTGCTTGAAATTTCCCGTTATCTAGATTTTTTCTGCTTTAAATATTTGAAAATTCGCGTGAAAAGCTCAATTGGTGAGTTATTTTTATCATAAAATTTCAAATAAAATATCCGGATTGTTCATCAGATTTATTGAAGAGTGAAATTGAATCTGTTGAGTGGAATGAGCGAGAAAAAAATTAAAAATAACGCTTTTGATGATTTTATTGAAACGACTCGAATAAAAATCCTGCAATTTTCTCGCGGGATTCTCAAAATGCATTTAGAATAAAAACATTTAATGACCAAATATTTTATTTATAGTTAACAGTATAAAAATTATATAAACTTCGAAACTCCAATAGTCGAAAATTGGAAAAAGGAAATCTACTCGAATCCGGGTAATTCCCCAATTTTCGACTCGACTCGAAATCTCTATATCTGTAACTGAAAAATTAGGACTTCTCGAATTTCGCTCAATTCTCGCTCGTTTCATTGCTTATTGGAATTTTTCAGACTATTCAGATCGTGAAACTGAAATTGCTCCAATTTTATTTTATCCAATAATAAACGCGAATTATAACTTCCTCTACTTATTGCAGAAGTGTGCTTGCAATCTCAAATCCCATAACAATAAGTTTAATTAGCGCAATTGATTACTTGATATAAGTTTCCTAATAATTAGTTTGAATAATTTGAATGCACTGAATAATAATGAAAGTAGCTAGGAATATCGTTCGAAAGATGAATTTTTATGTTGCTCAAATGAAAATATGCAAGAATTTAAGGCCAAATCAACATATAGTTTATATGAAACGATAAATTTATTGGTGAATATCTTTTTGATTTTCTAATTTCGATTCGCTAGCACGTCTACAAGATTTTATTATGAAAATAAAAACTCGAATAAACCCGATCAAGCGTGCAGTAAATGAGTATAATTCGGCTTTGAAAGGATAAATAAAGCTTTTCCATGTTTTATGATTAACCAATACTTGTACGATTTCATTTGTATGACTAAATATTAGTTGGAAATATGTCAGTGTGTCCTTCGATTCTAACAAGATTAAATAAAATGAAAATGTATGGTTTGATTTGTTTGTTCCTTTCACCTTGTATTCGAATATACATTAGAATCCATATGATAAATGATTATACGTTGAAGGATGGAATTTATGTTGCCAAATTAAAAATAAAAATGCGAAGGTTCGATCGAATATATGACTGAAACTGGAAGTGAAATAAAATGAATTGGAATTGATAAAAAAAAAGAGGGCGAGCAATATGGAGTCTTTTCAACATTTTCACGATCAAATCGTTTTCAATTTAATGAAGATAAATTGTTGATAATGGCCGTCGTCTAGTACTGAACCAGTCCAAATTCGAACATTCCATATAACTCACAACGAAACTTCAGCCTTGAACTGAGCCATTCCGTATATTCGAAGACGCATCGATATCAATCAATATCCATCTAGGAAAAAGTTGAATTATTGCGCATATATTGAGTGTTTATATTACTCTAAAAACACCAATTTCCCATAAAAACACACTTAGAATATATCAATCTTATTCGAGTCGATGCAATTTTGCATTAAATATCACTACGAATAAATGTTATTTTATCTGTGTTCGTGTTTTGTGGAAGAGAATCGACTTTGTTTTATTGGCAACTTTGCGAATTTGGCGGATATTAATCTTTTTTACCGTTAATTCCAGCTATTAGTATTCGTTGAACGTGATTGCCAGCCAAGATTTTGAATTAACGTTCAAGCGAACATGACTAGAACTCCCTATACAGGCTGTCCCACGACAATTTTCACATCCTGTAAAACTATTTTTTTGATTGAATCGAATTATTTCGAATATAATAAAAATCAATGAATTCGATACTAATTTATTGTGGTGTAGGGTCGAGTTCGCGATAATAAATTAGGCCCTAAATGATGTGGGTGTTGTTCGCATCCCCCAACAAGTCCTTTTGTTCGAGTAATTACTTTCGATCTCTCCATTTCACTGACGTACATTTCCCGTTTCTTATGTTGGTAATTGTTTAATTATCCGTGAAATTCAATTATTTCTCGATATTAGACGATAAAAGTGATCTTGGCCACAAGGCGGATCGATGTTATTACAACGTGTTAATCTAGTTGAAAAAATGGCTCAAATAGATTGAGATTTCGTCATCAATATGAGAGGAAATATGATGCATAATGCATTAGTTTTGAGATATAGTGGATTTCGCGTTGTAACAATAAATGACTATCCATTTTGGTGAAATCTACGCTTTCAGTGCTCGATTTATATCCAAGATTACGAGTGATTAAATGGAGCGATTAAACGTGATTAAGAGATGCAGACGAGTAAAGGGCCTGAAATGCAATAAACGTTGAATGCAATTTAGATAGGAATTATTACTTAGTTTTATACATAATATATAACGAAAATTCAATAGAGATCAATTAAAATTCTGTTATATTTGATAAGAACGTTTTAGTTTGAGTTTAATTCAGCTGATCGAGTTGTAACGTATTTCGGTCAGGTGTTTTGAGACGTGAAGGTAATTTAATGGAAGTAACAGTGAAATGGTCCATAAAGGATATCATTTGGGCACCAGGAATAAAATTGAGGATTGATGCAAACAGCCGGTGGGTTTTCAGGGTAACGGTCTATACTATAAAATGTCCATAAATGCAATTTCGACGAAGTCAATCGCAAACTGTGTGTTTCTGTAAGGCTCAAGGGACCTGAAGCGGTACGGCAACGTACTAGTACTTTAGTTGCTTCTTTCCACTATAACATTGAAAATTTGTGTGTGTTTGTGTGTGTGTTGTGTGCGTGACTCTAATAACAAACATATCCCAAAGACAACTTGAAGCTTTCCGAACAACAATCCCAGTTTTGTTGATGTCAAAACAATCTTTCAAGTTGAAGATTTAGAAATGGACGAGATAAATATTTACCGTAACTTATAATCAAGCCGGATCGATTTTTAGATGGGATCTCGACGATAAGAAATATCTCGAATTCATTTTGTCTCTTTTATTATAGAACGAGACTTGAATTGCATCCCGTTACTGGAAAATCCTCTGATTTTCCCTTCTCAATTTTCTTTTTAAATTCAAATTAAAATAGCCCAACTACAGTAGAACCTCTACAACATGAACTCATTATAAGTTTCAATTTTTCGAGACGAGCGATCAGAAATATTCACTAAATATTTTTAATGAGCAACAATAAATAATAAGTCAAAGGATGAGAAAATATTTTCTGGGAGTTGGAGAGTATTTGGGCTCCGATTTGTAGAATTTCCATCTGTCTGTCACCCTGTCCAACTGTCTTTCTGTCCCATAAATCCTTGTCATCCGCTCAACTCAAGAATAACTCAACAGATCCCAATGAAACTTGTTTTGTGAGTCTGATCTAGCATGTAGATAATTTCACGTGGAAATCATCAGAATCGAATGAGATGGGGGCGGAATATGGGGGTTGGAGCAGTAAAAATTGTCATTATTTTGAATATCTCAACGCATAAAACGTTAAAATTGTATGAAGGTTTATTTGTAGAATTTTACATACCCCATAAAAAAGTTACCACAAGTTTTGTTGTGGAATCATCCTTATCAAAGAGATACGCTTTTAGAATTTGCATTATAAATTTCAGTCGAGATTCTGATTTAGTTTAATTGGAAATTTAATTTCAATTTTATTGAAAATAGCTTCTATCATTCAATTCGATTAAAACATCTTGATATGGAGTTTTGGATCGAGAGACTCGCTAATCCGGCCAGATTCGGAGCCAATTAGTTCGCATTAGCAAAGTCCTACTGTATTCGAATATCACTGGAGATTTTTTTCTCTATTCACGTTTTCCCGTCGAATATTGTCGATTTTATTATAATTTTTTTCTTCTATTCCGATAATATTCAGATGGAATATGACAGATAGTCGGAGGGAAATTGTTGGAATTCTCTTTATCGAAAACTTCAAGTCTACAGTGAAGAGCACTTATCAATACTGACTTTTCCAGGTTTTCCACGAGCTGCTTGAATAAAAATCAAAAGCTTCCTTTACATTTGTTGTATCCTTTTGTCTTTTTTTTGTCTTGAAAAATACAGCACAGACATCTTACAATAAAATGGAATATTTTTCCAGTAAATGGATGACTCTTTTCAATTTTACGAAGAACACAATAAGCTCGGTCCTAAATCTCCGAAATTGGAGTGCCAACGTAATTGGGCTTCTTCAGGTCGGAATTTGCGACATTTTTAAATTTCCAGCAAGCGAAATCCAGATTTTCCCAATGCCCAGCTTCATTTTATGTTGTTGTCGCCGGATCAAAAAATTAAAACGACCTTGAATAAGAGCTTTTGTTTTAGAAGTCTTTTTTCGCAGTTTCGAATCGCATTTATGGATCAAGCTTTTTCCGTATTATTTCGTCCATTAGAAAAATCCGATTTTTTCTAGACGCTCTCAATGATGAGTGATGAATAAAAACGGTTTTTTTCCGGGACAAAAGTATAACATGTATAGTGAATTTTATACATGAAACAGTTGATGTTCATTGCTTTTACGCCCTCCTAAAACATTCCAGTTTCCATTTCATCACCCATCTACTTTAGTTATTCTATTTAAGAGCCACTGAAAATACAGTTTAGATTGTTTACGGTATATTTGACAATTTGAGGATGGCGGAATTTAATTACGATAATTCTAGACTCTGTTCCGAGCATAATGGAAATTGTGCCATTAAAAAGAAAAAAGAAGACAGAACAACCGTAAAATCAATACAAGATTTACAGCTAATTTCGGTTTAATTTGTTCAAGCTTACAATTCAAATTTGCTTTGTTTGAATTGAAAATAAAATTAAAGTGATACAATTGCGGACTAATTAATGAAATTTGTTACTCGTTCGCACTTTGTTAGAACAACGAAACGATCCTAAGGGCCTGTAGAAGCATGTTTCGAAATCTCCAACAAACTTGGAAATATTACCGTAACGGAGTAGATAATTACATTGCCGTAAGGTGTTGTACATTACTTGTATCGTAATAACGAACGTTAATTATTATCAAAAAGTTTTTGGTGGAGCTAAGAATCTCCAGATAAAGCCCAATTGAAAATTTTATTTAGTTCTATTATTTGAACTAAACTTTGACTACGCCTCAATTTTCATATTCAGTCGCCAAGTTGACAACTTAGATTACAAAAGTTAGTCTCTTCCAACTACATAGTCGCATTGTCAGTAAATATTAATAGAGAAAAAAATTATTGAAGTTCTAGTCGTTCGGTTATCGAGTCAACAATAAACCGACTAAAAGATCAGCAAATTTATCGAAAGAAGTCGAAATTTCTCTAGAGCATTATTTGAATTTCCTCGCTTACTCTCCTGATTTGAATGATTTTTCTGGAAATCTCCAGTTTTCTACCGAAGTTCGCTATTTTTCTGGAATATTTTGAATTTTTGGCAAATTTCCCAGGATTCTCAAAAAAATACCAGGCGATCCTTCTGTGTGAAATTTCCAGAATTTCTCTACATTTTTGACGAAATAATCGAACTACATCCGAATCTATGTTTTCCAGAAAATTTAGATTTCCTCAAAATTTGAGAATACTTTCAATTTAACACTGAGGATAATTGTGAAACTGGCTGTATTTCTAGTTTTCCACTTCAAATCCCGAAGAAATTGCTCTTTTCAAGCAAAATTGCAATTTATTGTAAAATTGGTGGATGCGCCGGGATAGCTCGAATCTATTATATAATTTATTAAAATTTTCCTCAAACAAATGGGAATTTGAACAGAAAACCATCACTTATTAATGTTCGTTCGAGGTTAATTCACGTTATTTTTTCAATAAATCATATAGTTTTTCACTATTATCGAATAATAATCCAGTGGCGCTCCCTCTAATCTGTATTGATTTGGAGACGTATCATTCAATTAAAGTCAATTAAATTTCTAGCTACGTTATAGTGAGACTGCCGTGTCAGATGTGTGGTTTTAGCTTGAATATATTTGTGATCGATTTATCGAAAGAATAAACTTGGAAATAATTGTTTTCTATATTGGATTATTTTTTTATTGTGAAGCGAACCAAAAAATGTCAATTCATATCGTGACAAAACTGTTATTAGTTGTGGGACGAGCCTTGTCTCCACTACAATATTTCCACACGCAAAATCTCCATTGAAAACATCAACACAGTGGAGAGAATTATGAGCAAATATCTGGGAAGTTTTATTGTTGTTCATCGTGCGAAAGGACCAACAATACCGACTCCAACACATAAAATCCATCCTAGAAATATTCCATGTTAAAGGGCCATTCTCGACATTTTGTGTCACAGTATCCTGATTCTGCAAGGAAACTATCACGTTTGCTTACACAACTAAAACTTCAACAATAAACTAAAATTATACCAACATCACTTGTTATGAATTCAAGACAATAAAATTCAACTTCAGACGTTGGATTGTTTGGAATTGTAGTTTGTGTTATTTTTTTCGATTTTTCAGTTTCGATTTCTGTGAGGAATAAATTGTAGACGAGCCAACTGGCCAGTTGAATTGTGTCAAATTGTCGGGAGTTGGAGTCGAAATAGCGTTTTATGTCTACAACTGTTTCATTATTTTGCCGAGCCTATATGAAATCAGTCCCGTGGGTCATCAAATCCTGTTGTGCACTTAGTAAATTTACGACAATCTACAAACACGTTTATTCCATTAAATATAGAAACTGACATTTCAAATTTTATAACAGCCAGAAATTCTGTTCGTTTATCAATTTATTGTGGATAATTACGGTATTTCGTCAGTCGGCGAATTTCGTTTTTTTTTTCAACAACAAAGTTTAATTAGAGCGAAATTCGGTTTTCGATCAAATTGGCAAATAACCGACGATGATCTTTCACACTCTAGTTGAAGGCGATTAATGACTTCCAACAACTATTATCGAAACTTGGCCGTCAATGTTCCAACAATTTCAACTTTCGACAATATTACGGTTTGATTACTCAACATTAAATTAATACGTTAAATTAAAATCGACAGTATCAATGGGGGACCGGCTATGATTTCGGTTTAATAATCGAGTTACGCTACATATGGTGTGCTATTGCCGACAATTTCAACGATCGAATTAAAGTAAGAAACATTTATTTCTAAATGGCGGTGAAAATTGGCGAAGGCGCTCCAAACAACGACAGAACTACACTGTAACAGAGACGGTTAGTGTGGAGTGTCGTTAATTAATACAGAAAGGGTGGGCACGTGGAAAGCCCTGTCAGACTTAACCGTAACGATGTCGGCTAATTCCCCAGGCAAGTCCATTTCGATAGGACTGCGACTAGGTCTGCGTTTGTGCAACAGTACTCGAATCTCCCTATATACAGGCTGTTTCACGACGCTCAAAATTAATACATGTTGATTATAACGAACTCTGAATTCAATTACGACCTGTATAGATTGAACGTTTTTAGTTTCGAGCCACAACAACATACACGGCGACTATACTAAATAGGGCCGGGCTATATAGCCGGCAAAAGGGGCGGTAATATAAAATATATGAGAAAAAAGGTCCGCATTTTGATTTATACCATTAAGTTATTTCACCACAATAACATATTTTACAGGACAATATCGTAAAATTCCTGTTTTTATTGGAAACTGGCTTGTCGGATTTATTTTTTTGTTGTGATTCGCCTGTTGACGACATTTATACATTTACGTTCGATCTACTCGATGTTCGACGTTCGCTTTATTTATAATACAACACAAAAAAAAAATCTACAACAACATTATAAAATATTTACACTGAGATTATCACTATGGAATCGAGCCATAGCCAAAATTCGAATTTATCTATATATAGAATATGTAAAATAACAAGCGATGTTATAATGTCAACTAAGCTCTCACTATATGCCTGCTTGAATGATAATGCCCGAAACTCCCCCTACTGAAACTCGACGATATATTGAACACATCAATTTTTGTGCTTGCGAGAATTGAAAATTCTGAAGCTTTGTTTTTAGTATAAGGAATTTTATGTAGCGGCTATTATAGCAGGCCCAATACCGTACATCATTGAAGATTCGTTTTTTCTCCTATTTCCCGAATCGCTAAAAAAATCGCCACTTTCATCATCCGCATTTCACAGTTAATTTATCAATTTATCGATCAACAAAAATTTCAACAGCGACAATTGATCGATGTAACGATTTTATGGAATTAAGAATAATTCGCCCGGCGCATCCACCAAAATTGCGCTATAATTATTGAGAAGATTGACGATAATTGTTCGATTTTTTTTTAGATTTTCTTCGATTACCGGCTGTATTCATTCAAGAAATCATCAAAAATCACCTGTCTATTAATTGATGATAGAGGAAATTTCTAGAATAGAAGATTTCCGGATTAGTGTAATCGTAACTGGCATAATTGCGATATGTTTCGATTCCGATACATCAGCGATAATTAATCTTGTTAGACATGGCCGACTAGTGGCTCAATTTCAATAGCTATTAACTGATAAAATCCTAGATAGTTTGTCACCGGCTGTAATCTTGGTATTCTGATGAACAGAATCCGAATTGTGCTACAACATAACCATCTAGTAGATTATCCTTGTTAGCTATATAGCGAATAGTTTGGACAATGTAATCAAGTCCGAATTATTAAACATACAAGTCTATGGCGCTAATCGAATTGTTGCAACGAAAATAAAGAATAAAATTCAAATTAGACTGTTTTGTATAACAAACAACTCGCTCATGAAGTTGTAAAGTACATGTCCGCTTTTGTGCTGTAGATCTATATTAAAGTACATATACACGATATGTACATGTTTGTAAAACGAGCGAGGAAACTTCACAGGAACCATCGTCGAACATAAAACAAACAGCTACCCTATAGAAAGACCATCTTGTTACCCACTCAACTAATTCAACCTTGATTCGTACAACATAATCACGTATTACTAGTAAACTAGGTTTATTGAAGTTTCAACTCGAACTAGCATACCTGATTTTCCACAACTTCATAAGTTTGGATAGAGTTTCCACCATACCTATTCACCACGATCCGCAACTACAATTGTCTATAAACCGAATGAGGTATAAACTTCCCCACGTCAAAGTCTCGACTTTCATCAATTTCACGTAATAAGATCTCGTCATAGTTGCCATTTTGCCAACAATAACCGGTAGTTGGGCCAAATTTTCTTCAATTTTCATTCGTCACTTATAGATTCAACGTTTAATTTGAGAAATAATCGGCTAGTTGTTATCAATTCGAATTGAATTTTGTTGATCATTCGAGTCATAGCCATGTGTGATTACGACTAAATTCCTGTTGATTGCGCACGGTTTTTTGATTAAAGGGAAAATTATGAATTATGGCATTTGGACGACTAATCAACGCATTTGTATAAATTCACGTTCTAGTGCTCTTGATCTTATCATTGAATTAAATCCACCATCATCAAGGAAAATTCAATGTTATCATAATCTGAAATGCGGCGTTTTAATTAGATAAAACGCGCCTCTCCCTTCAAGCTGCTCAGATATTCCATAACTAGACGCCTATGTTGTTCTTTCTGGTGTTGTTGTTGTTGTTGGGAACGTCACAAATTGAAAAACTTTTTTAATTACACAGCATAAAACAGGCGAACGGGCACACCTGGTCACCTATCAGATTAAACAAATTTCAACGTCGATTTCGTTTTTATATTAAAGAAATTATGATAATTTTTGTCCCGGAATAAATTCGACTAGTCGCAACTGGCTTACAACAGCAATTGTTGCGGACAATTAAACTTTCAACTTTTCCAAGATAGGATTAAATATACGCTAGAGGTGTATGTTCGGACGATTTGTTACGATATTAGATTGGAGTTGGTGGAAGTTTCAATGTTCGAAGATCAGGAAACTGAGTCGAAATATGCAAATTGATCTGTTATTAGAAAACTTGATAAAAAAAGTTTATTTTGGGTGAAAAACAATACGAAAATTGGCGAATTTATAATACAATTATTTCTCCAACTAGATGGAAACTTTCTTGAATTAGAAAGAAATATTCGCGTATTGTCGATCGATCATTGAATAAAGCAATAAGAGAACGTGCTCCAAATCGGTTTTCTTGAACGTTAAAAGTTGAAAAGTCTCAAACGAATACTACCTGGCTTTTCTGCGACTTTGCCGATATAATCCACGTTAACGGCTTGTTAATAACAATTATTGCAACTTCTACAGTTCAAGAGTTCCAATGTTAGAAATTATTCGATTAGTCCTTATCTGGCGTAATAATAACATTGTAGAAAATTGATGGCGGGGTTCAGTTTAATTAAAACAACTTTCTCGGGATAGATCTTGATAAAATGGTGAATATTACGGAAGTTCCGGTTCTATTTATTCATTTATCCGACTTCAAGAATTTATTATTATTATCAACAAATAAAACATTGATATTTTATCGTGTCTAGTACGTACTGGAAGCAATCCATCAAAAGTTGCCTTAAAGACTTAGTGGAAAATCAACAGCCGTCACGGCCCATCTGCATGCGAAATATGCACGTTTTTTGCCCTCACTTTCACAATCAAATAATGGATTTGCGGAAATTATTCGCTCTCAGATAGAGGACAAATGAATTGAAATTGATTGAGAACTAGCAAGATAGACAAGGACAAGATCTATATAATGGAGCACAAACTATCATTCTGGCGTCGAGTTAAATTCTGTCGTGCTGAATAGAAATGGCAATGTTATACATTTCATTTACTCGAACATCGAAATTGAAATGTAACATGACTCTACACGATATAGAACCGAATATATTGTATTTTTTTCCCCCCATCCTTATTCCTACATTTGAATTTTCCATTTCGAATATTCTGTTGGAGACTAGCTGGATATACAGTCTGTTCCAGCCTAAATGTCAATGCTCCATTACGGCCCTATTTCCCAGAAAATTCAGAAGCGACCTCTAAGATCTTTGAAGGAATCACTTGAAGATTGTCAGGGATATAAAAGTGACTGTGGAGCTATTCTGGAAATGGGCCAAAAATCATTTAAAGTGAAAATTATTAACTATGTAGTGATTATCATAGGAACCTCTCTAACTCGAATTTTTTAAAATTTTTTTTCGATCTTATATGAGAAAATTAAAAACAATATTTTCTCAACATTCTCTTCAATACCATTTTTGGAAGGATCTTTGAACTCATTAGTTTTTAGTTGGAACTGACTGTATATATGTACGTTTCATAAAATCAGACAATCAACGTGAAATAAAGACAGCTATAGTCGCGGATACGATCTGATACTGAATTGTGGATTGTGATGTGGACGTGGAGTGGAGATTCTTGGAAGCCGGATAAACAAGCTCGAACCTAATAAAAATTCAGGAAATAAATAATAGAAATTGTAGTTACTTTTTCATAATTCTCTTCGTTATAGTTGCTTAAGTAGCTTTCAGTAAAAAAGAAACCTCGAAGTTTCCTATAATTTATTGGACGATTTTTGGCTTGCGCCCAGATTTCGTTTGTTGTTCTAATTTCGTCACCGATTCTACGATTTTAATAATTTTCATGAATTCGGTTTTTTTTCTAATGTTGGACCAAATTTTTTTTCTTCTTACTCAAACTGTTTAATTAGACCCATCAAACTAGTTGTCGAAATTCTCCAATCAATTGGTTTTCCCAAAGCTGTCATCCAGTCAATCGAAAAAATTCGATTTTTTTGCTTGTATCGCTTATCTCGACTAATTTTCCACCAGAGCCGGCTTTGATCCGAATTGAAGGCGCTAATTTTTGCCATAGATTTAGTGAATTTTGGATGTTTGCTGTGATGACTTGAGGCTGTTTTGCTGATCCCGGTTTTTATATTTTCGCTATTTGGATGTTAGCGTATAACCGTTTAACCACTATTTCCGTTCAACTTTCGTGCAATTTTCCACATTCTCCTCATAGTAAACGAATAGAACAAGTTGACTTTCGTATAAAGTTAGATTTATAGATCAACTTGCATGGTGGGTACTAACAGCTGGAAGCTAAATCAGATCAGATAAAGAGTATGCGATTGCTATTGGGAAACTTTCATAACTTACGACTATTCCGCTTTTATTTAGTTTAGCCCGTGTGTGGGTGGGTGATTGTTGGATTTTCCACATGTATATATGAGTACCGGGTGTCCCTTTTACGACAACTACTCCAAATATTTCGACTATTAACCAAGCGACTAACGCTACACCGATCAATCAACCGATATCTATTATAATTGTAAAATAAGCTGGCTGTGGAAAGCTCATCTGTCATATGCCCCCACTGGCTATATTATCAAAATTTCGCGCGAATTTCAAATTTGCTGAATAGATTTGACTTATCTATCGAGATGACTGTCACTGTGAGCTATATATAAGTTTTCAACTGAAGAATCAATAAAATACATTCTCTTCGAGAGAGGAGAGCTATTTGATCTGGTTATCAAACAAGAGACACCCCGGTATATTTTATTCCAGCGATACGCTCGAACTACATTAGGGAAACACCTGAAAATACCTGAAAGGAGAATGGAAGAGGAATGACTGGCGAAAACGCGGAAAAATCGTCGATATAATAGTTCCGTTTCGATTTGACTTTTGTCTAGTTGAAATTGAATTGGGAAGATGAGAGCTGGATGTTTTTTTTAGAAGCTTTAAAAATCTTTTCAACTTTCTTAGTGTTTCTCAATTAGCGATTTATTAGAAAAGTTTTTGAATTTATAAAGTTAGAACAGGAAACGTTATTTTTTTTCCTGACTATTCAAATAGTTCTCTAACGTGAAATATTGATTTAAGGACTCGAATATCCGTTATTTTAAAGTTTGAGAAGATTAACGTGTTTGTACCGATTCCAATTCACAACAGAAATATGAATAAATAAATAAATAAATCCTTTAACGGTAGATAGAGAACGGCTCATGTGGCGTACAAGTCATCAATAATCGATTTATAAAGTAGTCGAATAGTTAGATAAAGAATTGCAGTTTAATAATGGTTCGGTATCGTTTAGGGTTGGGAACTTTTAATAATTAGCTTCTCTAGTTGATGCATCGCCTGTCCAAGTCGCGATTCTGTTCACTTACTGTTCGAAACTATCACAAAAGACCCGTTGATTTATGACCATTTTAATTTGTTTCCGATCAAAGCCGAAACGGCCTTATTACACAACCATAACGGTCAACTCGCATGACATATGAGTTTTCCACCCAAAAAAAAATCCACCCGTATATGTTTAGATACGTTATCGCAAATACGACAGCTCGAAAATAAATCGAATAAGGAACAAGTAGATTGGAATCAATCTTATTTGTCATTAATTTATAATTAACGTGGAAGTTGGGAAATTGGAGATCTGTGAGACGAGCAAAAAACCGAAAACTTCAGCCGAATTAGATTCGAATAATGTTGAACATTTTTTCTTGTTTCGAACTATAATTAGTCCGGAGCGCCCCGAAAAAAAAGATTTCCTCGTGAAAACTTAATCATATGTTGTAAATTATGGGGTAGGAATTATATTGTGGTTGTTATCTGTAACGGTTGATACAGTTGGATACATTTTGATAACGACAAACAAGATTTGTTTCCACTAAACAAAAAGACAGTATAACCGAAAATTGTGTGTTGAGTTTAACGCATCAAAAGCTACTTCTGAACAAGGAAATTTATTGAAATAATTTATTTATGTTTCGCTGGTTCTATTGTCCTATTCGGTTGGGCTTTTTCAATGCAACTCAACCGAAACATCAACAATAAATATTTATCTTTCTCTCCTTCAATGTCTTTTATTCGACGATTGTTGCCGATCTTGTTCATTTTAATTGAATTCGAAAAATAACGAACAAAAATTCAACCATTGAAATGTTAATAATTTGCGGTACAAATCCCTAAAAGTTGCTTGTAATATCTATTATGGAATAATTTGGTGGTTTTAAAGACGTCTCTGTAATACATCTTCTTGGTAATTCTGCAGAAATATAGCGACGTCAAGAAAAATTCGTTCTTAGTAAATCCTGTCGGTCACATTTTTTTCTATTCAAGCCCTATTCTCGGTTACTATTTTTTATTTTGTTTGCGTCTAACATTGTTGGCATGCGCAACCCATCTAGCAGATATTTGCAAATGATCATAATATGTCCCCATAGCAACCCATCTCTAGAAACATTCTATCCGTACAATAGCTCAAAACTATATACAGGGATAATTTTGAAACTAAAATAAAGACGTTTCAAGATATTTTTCTCTAATTCAGCATTTTTACTGCCTTAATTGATAATCTTAGTTAGGCTTTTAGATTGTTTCAGCGACACCAGTGGCGTAACTATCGATAATAAACTTTTTGGTGATCGTTTGGGAACATGCTGTATACAGAGGGAACACTTGTCGGTGACGCTAACATGCATTTGGGGGAGTCTACGGGGAATTCCCGGTGGCCAGACAATTCTGATTGAATTCTGACACTGAGTCGGCGTCTAAGTAATCTCTAGAGTATTAACATTACTGAGGGAAAAGGACCCTTCATGAAAATGTACCTAGAGGCACATACACTACGAACAAAGCAAGTCGAGACATAGGGCCATAAGCCATTTGAGCCTCTCTCACTTCGTTACATTGATTCAGAAGAAATATTCGATTGAAATTCATTTTTCATTATCAAGTATTATTATTATTCTCATTATTTTCCACTAATTATTTGACTCTGAATTTGTGTTAATTCTATCGAATCTGTCCGACTGAGTGAGATTCGTGTTGAGCTCGACAAAGATAGCGAGTCTTTCGCTATCTATTTGTTTCCGATTTCAGTAAAGAGACGTGAATTTTTGGGGCCTAAGACTAGAATTATTTCTAAACAATATCGTGTTGTGAAGCTTGAAAAAATGATTCCGTCCAATATCCCCAAACTCCGTGTAACTATCTGTATAAATATTCAGACGCAGCTTTCAGTCTAAGTGACAAGCCGGAATGCGGAGGGGGTGAAGCTAGATTTGTTGTTGTGTTACCAACTACACCACCACAATCACCACCTTTGTAAATGGATACATTCGTGATTTTGGGGGGAGGGATAATGTGCCGACGACAATGGGAAACCTGCATAAATTTTCATTTATGTTTACGCATTGTTCACACCACAAATCAGCAGGTAAGGGACTCGAAACGGACTAACTACCCCGAAAAGGAATTATTCCCGATGTAAACGATTAGATAATCCGGTCACGTT
>JAZBGZ010000210.1:0-26447 GCA_037414795.1 Stenodera caucasica | reverse complement strand
TTCGGAAGTCATTTTAGAATTCCTTGGGGACCCTATTGTGGTTGGCCCTATGTTTCATCACGATTATACGACTTCAATTTTTTTTTTTTTGCTGGCTTTTATTTGGGCATTGTAGCCATTATTCCGCGCCAATTGTTGAGGAGTGTGTAAATGACATTGAGTTTTGTCGGGCTTTAATCTTTTATACCGTTATTATTTTAGGGGGTGGATTTGTCGAATATCGTGATGATGCTAATGCGATTTACGTCCGAGACGGTGCCACCCTCTCTCTATTAAACTCCGCGTCATTTCCGCATTTCAAAAGAATCCAACGATTTAATCAGAACTTGAGCCTCAAATATTCATAAATTCGATAGAAATACAAATATTTAAATTCGACGATTTCCTGCCTGTACACAGAAAAGCTGGACTTTAATCCTGCAGGATTTTCGAAGTTGGCCGGAAATACCTAGAGAGGCCTCATCAGTCACAGTCACAACCAAGCAAATTATTGTGGTGGTCCTTTCCTGTCTGTTAGATTTACACCTGACCTTTTGCTATCGTTGGAAAAATTCCGATTCCCTACCGGGTCTGATTTACGGATCTCGTCTAAATTCATTCAATGAATTAATTCCGAACTAAACAAATTGTAAACAAGTAAATTACCACAAAACGACTTATAAAGTGGAATTGAGCAATTCATTCACGATGAATAGTGATCTGTTGATTAGTCGATTAAAATGGGTCGGTTTTTCTTTTTCGACTTACTTTTTATTGATTGATAAACTGCAGACATGAGGCGCCATCGCCGAAATGGAAGAAGATACAGCGAAACTGATCGTTTTTATTGCGATAACGTTAACTCGGGATTTGCGAGTTCAAATTGAAATTCCACGAGAGATATAGGAGCTCTATGAGTCGACCTTGAAGACGACCATCGACTCATTAGTAATAAACGATCGTTTATCAATACCTGTTGGACGATATAACCTGGCGACAGGGGGTTAGATGATTGTTTATTGGCCGATTCGGGGACAGTTGGTGGTGTTGAGAACGTCAAGGGATTCCAGGGCAATATTGATCGCGTCGTGCCTCAAGACCACTGCAGCCACACACACACACACACACACATAAACAAATACATACAGTCACCTGTAAATTGCTTCAATGATTTATTACCGCTATTAAAGACGTATCGGAAAACGGAACCCGGCTAAAGTGTCATCCCACAATCTTCGACTACCGCATCAAATCCTCTTCATGGCAATTATTAACACCCATATAGTCCTCAATGAAATTATCTCTTTTGAACTGAAATCGTATAGTAACTAATCTTGGCCCAATGTCATGTTTGTTGGGGGATGATTCGAGTAAGGGTCGGCTATCTAGCCGGGGAACACATGTAAGTACAGATGTCGCTGCACCAACAAAACAGGTTGAAACCAACCGGGATTTAGGGATTTCAGGAATGGAACAACCGGGCCTTAGCAAAGATTACAACATAAAAACAACCGCAAAATTATAAGAAATCAGTCAATAACTCTATAGCGACACGAAATAATAATAAAATTAACCGAAATTATGTTAAATATTTAAACTGGCGTAGTTGGTGGAAAAATGGTGGATGCGCCGGGAGAAATATTCGAATAATTGCGATAAAACTACAATAATTATTAATGAGAATCAAACAAATGTAACGATTTAATTTGGGTCTTGTTCCCTTGTCTTTTATTTCATCACACCGATCCGTCAGATCATTTGAATTTGAGTCTGAGCCTGCTGAATAATTTATGATCCATTTTTTACTCGCTTTATCTCTTTAAATGTAATACGAAATTTATCACAATATTTTCGACATGAGCAAAGAATCCACTGCAAACATTCATTATCCGTGTTCCAAAAATAATAATAATAATGATGGTAATAATGCGATGAAAAAAAATTGACGTCGTACGGCTCATTAAAGTCCGTTCTACACTGTTCATATTCTCAACTATAAACAAAAATTATATAAATTCATATTATGTTTATATCCGGTTACTCGTACAATAACTCAGTTTAATCTGTTCTTTTTCTAATATTAATCTTGATCGTGTTATTGAAATTTAGATTTATTACAAGCCACCGAAAGAAAAAACTAAACGATGAGAATAATCTAAGAAACTCCATCTGAGCTGAATCGAGAGATTTGGAAGCTTTGACCAGCTTGATTTACAGTTCCTTATTTGACATTTCCAGTCTCATTTATCGTCGAACATGTACACATCCTATTTGGTGTTCGTTGCTTTTATTCAACTGAAATTTCAGCGCTGAAACTCGATTCTCATCTCCGAACATGTTTCGATAGTTACAACAATAATTTTTAATAATAAATATATTTGTCTGTGATTTATGTTGTATCCACAATAACAAATTGTTTTGTTTCTTTAAACGTCACAAAGAAAATTCCGTTGCAATAGAAACGGGAAGTCGGTGATTGTTTGTTTTCATGGCGGAACTAGCTGACGTTGGACTTTCAACTGGCGGCTTTGTACAGAAACGGTAGCAATTTTTGAGATTTTCCAACATTTTATTATAGTTTTGAGATTAAAGCGAATAGTTTCGATTGATTGAAAAATTCTAAAGGTGCAGTATTTCCATCTTCAAATCGCATATCGATCCGAAGGACCCAATTTTATAGCTTTTCCCTATTTTATTATTATTATCAACAGTTTTCAGGCATATACATATATATAACTGACAATCCGCAAACATAAAATGGCACAAATGAAATTCTCGACTTTTATTGGACAATCAATAAAATCAAATAATCGTAAATTTCGAAATTGGAATTGTACGATTAAATTTAATTTTTTTCGTATTATAAATGCGGCTAGTGGCTCAATTTGCATGTAGTCGTGAATACAAATTTTATATTTGTTCGGATAAATAGCCGAATCAGTTCTATGTAAATTTCCGCTCGAATAAGGGTCAAGTTCTAGTGGTTTATTTGTACTTTGAGTTACTCGAATAATAATGATCTAAGTTGGATTTTTCGAGTGGGAAGATTTTATTTTATATGGTAAATAAAACAACAACGGATGAAATCAATAAACGCAAATGGTCGCAATTTGGATTTAATTCAACGATTTTCGAGTGGTTGATGATTATCGAGACTAGCATCGAGAAGAGGATCTAATAGAGTTAAGTTGTTGGATACGAACAAAAAGGCCTTAATAGAATCTATTCCAACAAGTTCGATGCTTGTTGACAAAAATGCAGCGAATCCGAGCCAAATTATTGACACAAGCCGCTCATTTTGTCCATTTTTCCGAGAGGAATGCTATTTTATTAAATAAGTACTACTTCACATTTTGTTCAAATATTGAACGTAATTCCCAAAGGATTTCAGTGTTTTTAATCATTTCCATTGTCGGTACTACTTGAATATTTGTGAGCAAAATGCAATTTTGACACAAACATTTCCAGATCGTAGTCGGCGATGATCGGATTACAATGCCCGCGAGACCGGAAAATAAACATGAACATGAGTTATAAAAAAAAAAAATTATTGGAGAATATTGTCGAATTTCTGGAAATCTGGTCGAATTTTCGGCTATGAACTCCTTGTTGTTGGTCATCGACTCTATGACATTTCCAGCAAGTTTCTTCGGTCGATTCTCAGCAGATTCGCTTGATGTCGTCCGTTGAGACGGACCGCTGTCCGAACTTATCAACAACCCATTTAGGCCCATCTAAAAGATATCTCGACCATATAATCGCATCAAAATAGCGTGTTCAATCGTGGTTTTTTTTGTTTTTTGTATTTTTTTGATGGAACAACCAAAAATAATCCGGACATTGACTGTGCTTCTAGGATTTGGAAGTTTTGCGAATCAATACTTGAATCGGTCCGGAACTTTATAATTTGCCTCTATGTAGAAGTATTTAAGTATATGTCTTAGGTCTAGTACGTTACCGGATTTTATAAATACAGTGTAGGCTCTATGAATTTTAATTAAGGCACATTTCTGCCATCATTACAGTCTACACGCTTTATACTAAATCATTTTAGAAAAGTGTAACAAGCGTTGTGAATGTACTTTGCGAAATTGTTGGCAATATCCCCGAACCGGAACTAGATTTATAGCTGCCTAAAAATATATTAATTTTCAACCCCCCTCACATAAATTAACTCTACTCGTCCAAAACAATTGTTTTGTGAATTTCATCGATTAAAATTCGATTATTGAAGAGATTCCCCCTATGATGGATATGTAAATAAGTGTTGTTTTTTTTTGTCGCTTTATTGAAAAGTCGGAATATCACGTTTATTAAGCTGTTTTCTTTGCCCCAGTCACAAAACGAACAAAGTGAAGACGAGATGGAGATAAGACGGATAAGAAGGCTTCAACCGGAAATAAAAAGCCTTGGTTAAGAGGTTGCGATAGCACGGTCCGGAACTGAGAACATGTCGTCACTTTACACAGGAAGTAGAACCGTCGAGTGCAATTATTAAAGAAGCTAAATTTCCCGAAAACAACTAAAACCCTTAAAATACTCTGCGATATTGTGAAAATTCTCTGTTTCTCAATATTGATTTGATGGATTTTGTCACAATAATTTTGGAGAGTTGTGTGTGTGATCGATACTCTTATGTTATGCCACAGCCAACTCTAAACAATGTGACTGACGGATGCTATTAAATATCAAAACGGGAAACACTTGTATCAATTTGTGCCTCCTCAACTCAATAATAATAATAATAATAATAACTTGAATTAAATTCGATAAACTAGGACCGAACAATATATTGTTCGATAGCTACTTGAAAATCACACAAATTTCCCGTTTGCTACGTGAATTGTTTCGTAACATTCCAAGATGAATTGTTCCAGAAATATCACCATAAAACTTGATGTCAATATTCTGGATGTCAATCGGAAAAAAATTCCTCGTGCTTTATTGTTATAAATTCGAAAACTTTATCGCCATCACTCCATTTTATTTCCTACTGTCGAACGATATCGATAAATTTCAATAATCTATTTCTATTAATTCTAGTTGTGCTTTCTGAAATGTATCAATTTCCTTCGCATTCTATTATGTAGCAAAACAAACTATTAATAGGACTCGAACGATTTTAATCGATATACAGAAGACTTGAAAAATTGATTTGGGAAAAAAAATATTGCCTAGAGGCCTTGTAGAAGTCGCAATTTTCGGGTCTTTGTAGAAAATACTGAACTTGTATTCAAATTTTTTCTTTCAAGTTAAAGTAGTCAAACATTAGGTTTATTTATGGTTCATTATAAATTTCGTTGGCGGAGAAATTCATGGGGATTTATCAAAATTTTATCAGGATATTGGATTTTTTTTCGAAATTTATTGTATATTTGTCGAGCTTGTAATTTTTGTTGATCCAGGAAAAAAGTCCTTATGCTCTCGATCATGAATTTAATCTGGAATTTCGTGAATAATTTCCAAACTAAAACCAGATCATTGTCTTCACACAATCGCGCCTTCAATTGAATCTCTCCAACGAGATCTAATGTTTTGTAGCATTCTCTCGAACAATTATATCACCAACTACTGAGTTCAAGTGCTTAAGTCCAAAATTCATGCTACACTTGAGAATTTACAATCACAGAAATGTATTCGTTGATATTGTTGCTTTGAAACAAAATAACCAAACTAGACATATTCTGGTTTATGTGAAGTTAGATATTTTAAAATATATAAAACATTAATTTTCCACGTCTACGTCGTATATTAACAGACATACCAAAAAAAACACAACATATTGTAATACTATAGAAAAGCATCCGAACGTAAAATAACATAATGGATGTTGGGAAATTTTGCTGAATAGCTGTTTTTTGAAATAATCTCAACTAAAGCGAATTCAATTACTTTAATCTTGATGAATTTCTTTCATTTCATAGACTCTCCCTTTGGGTTTATTTTGATGTTCTAGTTAAATTAGCGAAAATTATAAATGCAAATGCATTTAATGTGTTTTATAGAAGAGGATAAAATTGCACACCGCAGTCGCACCCTCAACAATACTTCTGATTCAATTAAATCGTATAATTGACGGATTAAGATTGATAGTCGACTCAGTGGTGTGTTCAACCCCCCGACTTACTTATGTTGTTTCATCACACAAATGTCGGCGAAAAAACTCCCTTTTCAACTTTCATTTTTCGTCAATACAGTTTTTTCAATTCGCATGTTTTCGAGATTTTGAGTCGATTACGATAAATAAGAAGTGATGATTGGAGAAAATTCAAAAATATTCAGACAGACTAAACAAACCGATTCAATTAACAGAATTTTTATCTTTGTCTCGCCTCAGGAAATTCCTAAAATTCCCTAATCATTTCTCAATTTTCCACGACTCATTTCTTGTAATTTCCCAATTCTCAAATAACTTTGGCCTACTTTATTTGGTGATCTAGCGAATTTTCGCGATTCTTCAATTATTGCGCCATTCTATAGTTAAACTTTTCAATTACTTCTTTTATTCAACAAAAAATTTTCCACATAGATTTTCTCAACAAACCTACATTAAAATATCGAGCTCATCCCAAAAATTCTATTAATAAAAAGATTGTATTCGAGCGAAATTCTCGTTTTTCTATTCAAATCTCGAAACTCTTATTAAAATTTATAATGAATATTTCCAATTTTGATGGTAAATTGAGCTTCCAAGATTGTTAACACATAAAAATGATTCTCATATCCGTTTCTTCAAGATATTGCGCGGTTTTTACAGGATAAAAAAATGGAACCGTACCGAGAAAACGTGTTCATTTAAAATTATTGAAGCAATATAGAGAAAAACATAAGACGCCAACTTCTATAAATATTCCGATCATGAAGCTTCTAACTCGAGAAATTAATCCCTTCAAAATTGTAGGTTGATTTCTTTCTAGAACGAATAGAGGGTTCGTTATCAGTTTATTGACTCTAATTTTTTATTTAGGAAAAAATTGAGAAAGAAATCGGAACTGGATGTTGATTTTATTTCGAATTTGCAGTTGTTGAGCTTTCAGAAAAAGTTGCTGGAATGAGTAATGAAAGCTGTAGAAATGTAATGAAATTGAAACCTAGTTAATGTTATTTGAAATGAAATAAACAAACAACAAAACAATCGAATAACTCAATTATTGATTTTGATTGTGGCATTCTTTTATTGAACATTATAGAAAATAATCACATCTCGCATTTGTATCGCATTTAGAGAAATATAATAAAAATAATAATGGTGTGGTAAGTACATAAAGGATGGAATGGGAGGAAATTGTTTATTGCAGGATTCTGCAGGAATGTATGTAGCAGTAAGCTTTAGGGATGATGGTTGTACATTAGACTTGCAAAATACCATAGTGGTGCGTATCATATTTTAAGATCTTCTAATGGATTCCTGGTAATGCTCATCCGGCCATAAACATTATTCGAATCGATTCTAGTTTTATCTCATTGAATTTGTATTCGATCCTGAATTATTTTGTTTCAGGAAAATTATCAAATTCTATAAAACGATAAAAATTTCAGCTATGAAAAAGATGTACAACTCTCGACGACCTCCAGTCACGCTTTTCTATTTATTTTGAAATTTCGTTCAACGTCCCCTGACACGAGATAAATAATTGACGAGAATATGTCTAGTTTGATCGGATATGTCAAGATTAATGATTGTAATAAAGGACGAGATTCTAAAAGACACATGCACTCGGAATAATTGGGAACAATCATGCAAAAAAAATTAGGGACTTCAATTTTAGAACTAAGATTATAAAGAATATATTTTCAGTTATTACCTTTTCATCAACGTTTGTTTTTCCTCCGAACTGTGCAGCTCGATTGTTGACAGTCTCAACAGAAAATTTTAATTGGAAAACTTTCGATAAGATTATTGATGACATACCTTTAAAACTTAGAACTCGAATCTAAATCTCTAACAAAAAATTGATTTTTTAATCAATTCAACTGTTATCGTTATTACCAATCGTCTTTTATTAATAATAATAATAATTATAAAACGAGAAAAAAACAGACAACAGATTACGAGTAAATTTACATAAAACTAATTTAAGTTTACCACAAGCTTAGTAAATTTCATTTTAACCGAACCATCGTTAAAATTGTATAGATACGGTGCATAGAGGACGATTTGATAAAATTAATTATAGTTGAGTTCTTTATTATTGCACAAATTTATGTGCTCCACTATTATTTAGTAAAATTAATATTAATTAATTTATTACACCAAATTTTTATTAAAAACAATACGGATTCGACTTCATTAATTTACATTTTGTGAAAATCCCACACCAAACACCACAGGGAAATAACTTGGTTTTCGCATTTAGTTGATTTCCTATTTTCATTGTTGTTTGCAATTTTCACGGATTTTTATCGCACAATTTCGATGGAAACCAATCAAATTCATTCAATATTCGAATTTTTATTCGATTTAAATTGAAAACAGTCCTAGTTGTTGTCAATTAATTGTAACTAACAGGACCGGCTCAATTCCAATTATCGACCGTGCATCCGATGAGGGCTCCCCCAATTTACGGCACTAGGGAAGTTTCAATCAATGGCGCCAAATTCGGGTTGAAGAATAGAATATGGGATTTCCGGAAAGCTGGAAATTCGATGAAATTCTTTCCAAAGTACATGAATTTACTGGGAAATTGGAGCACAAGTTTAGTTGGGGAAACTTGAAATACATGATGACTGACAAATGGTCGATATTTCGTTGGGCAAATATGGAAATGCCTTCAAAAAGAAAATTCTGGTGGAAAGTTTTGAAGTTGGTCACGATTTGAAACTTTGGATTTTGTTTTGTGATTGATGGAATATTTACCGGGAAAATTGAGAAAATCCGAGAGCTCACGGCAAAACTCGAAGATGGCGAAATGGCTGAATTATCAGTAACAAGAAAAACTTTGAATCGGGTAAAATCGGTAATTGATTATCGGAAAACAATTAATGATCCGGCAAAAAAGCGGTAAAATTTCCCAATTAAATGCCAATCAAACTGATCGAAAAACACAAAATCGAATTGAAAGGGCTGAACTTTAAAGCCGGCCCTGTTGCTAATTTAGCACTAATGCAAATCCGTGCTCCACAAGGGATACACTTCTTGTATAAGCTATGCATATTGAGGGACTGAATCGTGTGAAAAGGTGATAAAAGGGACGCGTTACGTTCAACTGAATTATTCAATGAATGTTTAATTGTTTTCAGTTCAAGGCTATGAGGAGATAATTCTCAATTCTCGGGAAAATTGAACTATTCTGCAATATAATGAAGGGTGATGATAACAAGGGAATATTGTTGAATTTGTAATTTTTAGTCTAATAATGAAGCTTTAGATTAGATGCAGTCTGTAATCAACGACAAAAAAAATATGACTCGAATAACAATAACAACAAGACAAAATTACAATTTGTATTTTGTATAAACTGTAGAAATGGGCTCTTATAAAGTAATTTTGGTAACATGGCGTATCGCAATTTAATTTCATTCTTTTTTCAGTATCACCTCTTTTCGGTGTGCTGCTTTTCCGTTTTTGCACGGTAATTAGTCATATCTTGTAATTAAGTTGGGTACCTCCTATATAACGTATATAGTGTTATATATGGATGTGTGTGTGTGTTTGTCATAGAACATTCATATAATTTATGGCCGTATTATCTACCAGTGTTTCCTCGTCGTCATGTAAAAACTATCTGAGCCAGTCCCGATGGCGGACCGTTCAAGATTAAAACGTTTTCCGCTTCAACGTTCCCGGTACCCGTTATGTATATCGTTGGTATTTTATAATAATAACATAGGGTAGTTTACGCGAAAAATTGCTAATTTATAAACTCAAAGGTCATCCGATGCACTTTACCAGAAGAATTATGATGACTTAAATGTAATAGCGCGACCTCTATGGAAATAATTTGATAAGTGACGTATGCTGGAAGGGCTAATTATAAAACGGGGGGATGATTATAGTTGAACAGTCACGTTAACTCAACATTTCCATTATCTAAGTGCACATTTAACATTCAATTTATCCTCTTGCACTTTATCGCAAGAATCAGCAGTTATTTCCGGATAATTGTCCAAACTTTCTTCGCAATTACACAAACCGAAGATAAGACGGAATCAATCTAAATAAATTTTGTTATAATTTCGTAGAAAAACCGTCTAGTTGTCTTATAATTAACGATATTATAGCTGTTCTAACCGATCGATCACTATCGACAGTAAGTGAACATAATTAGGTTAATGGGGATGATCGATCAAATCGAGTAGAGCTTTCGCATTTAAAAGGGATGCATCTTTGTTAATTAACAACTTTCTTACGTCGACGACGTCATTTAATATTATGTCTCGTGTACTTAATAATGCAATTACTTTAGAGCTTTCCGTCGACATTAATTCGTTAAAAACAACAACAACAACAACAACAACAACAAAAATGAGCCATGTTAATAAATGATAGACGTCATATTAAATCGTCTACCGTTTGTTTATCATCTATTCCAGGTGACATTTCTCATGTTAAATTGTTTAGAATAAACAAGTGGAGCTTCAAATTCGCCAATCTCCGGGCTTCCTCTAATCAATGTTGAAAGCTCCCAACTACATGATTAGTCGGAAGCTTGATGAGGGCCACAATCGTTAAAGTGCTAATTTTCCTAGGGCACTTTCTGTTGCCATTTTTCCCCCCTATACTGACAATTTCGTGTCATATCTATAATGTACACAGTCAATGATGCATCATATACAGGTAGAAGCGATTTGTATACAAATATAATTCCACGATTTGGGTTAGGGGGCGGAAGATATGGCTGTTTCGCCCCTTGAAAATAGTCAGAGAAGCATGTAACACGTCATTACTATGGTCGTAAAGGCAATCATATTGGACCGCACTTATTATTTTTCCAGATCATAAAGTCCACAAGTCACAAATCATATTTTTTCTCTATCATAGGGCTAGATTTGGTCCTTGTATAATAGAAGGAGATGACAACAAGCGATACGATAATAGAATAGATAAGGAACGCACGCAAGTGATGATTATGATGGTTTTGAGTTGGCTGGTCGCATTGTATATTGCAAAATAAATGTACGATTCTCTTTCGTACTATATAGAATTTTATGATAGCCATCAAAAATCGTTTTGATTCCAGCTAATCTCCCCAAAAATATCGAGTATTATTGTTATCTAAATAGTCTATAAAAAAAAATAAAATCATTTATATTTATGACTTGAATCAATTATGACAGAACTCAATAATGATGGAGCTTGAACCAATTTTCTATAGTCATTATATCGGTAGGAATTATATGGGAAAACATTCAATGACAGTTTGGGAAATATCTTGTTCGAGGGGAAAATTGACGTGATACCATAATGAAATTCATCAAACAGACAACTTGTCCCAAAGGATAGATAACGAGAATCAACTATATTTCAGCAAATTGCCGATCATTCAAAATGGAAAGAATTTCAAATTAGAAATTTCCATGATTTTTACGTTCAATATAACCAAAATAATTATTATTTGAATTTGGAAAATTTCATATATATTTCAAAATAACACAACTAAACCTCTAAAATTCGTTGTTGAAATATGCGTTATAGTTTTATGAGATTATTTTTGATAGGATCCACCAAAAATTATGTAAATACCCGAATAAATTTCTAGTCTTAGGTGGTCCATTGTTATGAGGATTGTTTATTTTTAACTGACATAGAAAATAAGCAGTAATCTCAGTTACAGCTTTGCTCCACTGATGTGGTTTGTTTTCCACTAATCGACCTATAAATAATAACGATATGCTACTGAACCGTGATTCCTGGTCAGGGCCGGCTCCAGGCCTCACCTCTATTTTTAATCAAAATTCAACTCAATTCTCCAACTCAAAAGAAAATCTCTAATTTTCGATCACATTCACTATACCAGCCAAGATTCCTCATTAAAATTTTCAATATTGCCAAATGTCGAGATTTGAAGATCAATTCACTGTGTACTTGAGCCGGTTCTGCTCTTTCACCTGAAGAATTCTGCGAGAACACAAAATTTCATCGTAGATTAGAAAAAAACTAAGATTCCTCTTTAGTGGGGATTTTCCGAACACTCACTTTTCTATCATCCATATCCTTGGAGTGCGATGAGAAAATGGAAAATTTTTCCACAATTTCACTGAGTTTTACCATTTTCAGTGAGTACGACTCTTTACAACTGACGTTAAAGTTAACGCTATGATTTTATGCTGCGGAAGGTCCGAACTGTGTGATATTTGCTTTTTCCAGGCACATTCATTTACGAGTGTCGACGTTAAAATTTGAATCAACAATAAAGCGATAAATCGCGATAATGCGGCGACTAATTTGCTCAGGCAAAACAAAAAATATCAATGATAAAATCGGATAAGAACAAAATTCTGATGCACGTGTTATGTTTTGTTAGAGATGCGGATGTTTCTAAACAAATTAAGATTGATCGTATGGCATTTTTTCAGCATCCTTTCGAGCAATTGCTCTTTTTACCTCTATATTGTCATAATATTTTACATTTTGTGCGTGTATATTTCACATTAAGTTGGACAGTTCCGTTTTAGATTTAACTACCTGTTTGTTTAAGGAAAAGGGATGAATGGAAACGGGTTTTTTGTGTGGAGAGCCCCATTTTCGATTGAGTTCAAATTCGAAATTGTTTGAGCTGTCAGTTACATTACCGTACAATTTAATTATACCAACAGAAATATTCAGAAGACGAAGAATAAAGGACCGGAATTATGATTGAGAATGAAATTGGAAAATATCAAATTATAATAATTATTTTCTTTTTGATGAAATTTAGAAAATTGCTGGACGTTCAGGTGGGGTGTTTATGCGAAACTATCCATCAATATTGAATCTCTGTTATCAACGATGACTATAATCATAATAGAATTAAAGGAGGTGGACGCAGGCGCCAGACGTCGGAGCTGGTTTTGTGGCGTCGGGGCGCCACTCGCTCCCGGTAACTTCCAACAAGCGCGTCACGCGGCATGTTCGACGGGTCCGGTACCGCGAAATCGAAGGCCACCCGAACAAACTTTCTAAACTTTCCATATAACCACAACAAGACTCAATCAAATCTAATTCAATAATAATAATAACAGAAATTCAATCAATAAATTAAGTGTAGAATTTTAAAATAGTGTCTATCTAATCTAGTTAGATGTTTCCCGTTTTACTCTAATTATAGTGTTATTGATAATTCTATGTTTGATAAAAAGGAGGATATGTCGACAAACGATCGAATAGTAAAAGACGTGAGTCTCGCAACAAATCGTAGTGTTGTTGGTGGTTATTCTGACGGAGTCCTCTAAGAATCATGGAGAACAGACGAGAATTTTGGCTCTCAGCCCTTTTCTTTGTCAGTTGCGTGGGTAAGTCTCCCTTTATCATCATCATCCCTTATTGAATTGATTGGTTAGTATTTATGATTATTCCACAACACGAGCTTCAGAACAGACAAACACAACTTGTATGTAAACATGCAGGATTTCGGATGTTTGATCGAAATATAGCTGATCGCTTCAACTAATAGATAAATCTCAACCAAACATTCGTATTGGGGTGGTTTTGTTTTTTTTTTTTTGATTTCTAATCCAACAAGGGGTCGTTAAAATGTATAAACAAACAAACACGATATTTTAATAGACGAAAAAAATATAAAGGCTCCTACCATTTGTATACTTCCAACTTTATCTACATTTCAGTAGAAAGGAAAGTTTCAGAGCTTTCAGCGAGATGAAACTAGAAATTTCACCAATAAATCCTCTATTATAACCCTTAACAAATACACACATTATTATCATGTTCATCTAACCGAATCTATGACTGTTTCTAAATATTTTCGACACTAATTGAGAAATCAACCAACTATATTACGTCTCTCTTCCGTGATTATCCCTTTAGTTATTAGAGATTGGAGTAATTTATTTCGTTCTAAAAGCTGATTATTGCCATAAAGTAGCGCTTCTATTTAAAATTAGAAAGGCTGTAAGTTTGTTACAAGGGAGCATTATTGGCAATTAGTGATTTCACTCTAAGGTTACAAGGATTTATCTGCCAACATTGGCAATTCTGATCTTATTATCTATCAATTAATGGTTGTATTTTTTTTATATGAAAACTCACAAATGAACTCCAACTCGAAATAACTGTTTTAATTAATGTAGAGATAGATTTGAGAAGCGTCTGTTTTTGATTTGGACTCGTTCTCAATTATCCGTTTGTTATTTGAAACGATGAGTCCTGGATCTGGTGTCGGTTATTTGAAATAGAACATTTGTAGCCGGTTTTATTCTGAACAGGGCTTTGATCGCGGCCATTTATCATACAAACAAGCATCAAGCTAGACTTGGAGGACGGGAGAACGGAAAAATGAGACGATGAATAAATGAGAACGAAGTTGCAAATGAAAAATAGACTGTTGAACAGAAAACTGACAATTTCTCCAAGACAATTGCAAAAAACAAACATTATTTTTTACGAAATAATAATGGAACCATTTCGAGATAGGAATTTATTTTATTTATTTTTTTCGATATAAAATCGAGGCCGTTGTTTTATTTGTTGCGTCGTCGACTTTTTGGACAGGGTTGGATGGGCGCACCCCAGCACATAAGTCAAACGTAATTGTTTACGTCGACTGGAATAGCCGAAATTTCGTCCAACAAGTGGATTAATATATAAAAACTGAATAAAAATCAAATCCACCTGTTTTTCTGTAGGTACTCAAACTTTTATAGTGGATTAAATTGTTGACAATGGAAGGAAAAACGGTAAATATTTGAAGATTTCTTGTTGTCGCGTTGAGTGGTCGGGTCGAGTGGTAACTTGAAATTTCCAAGAATATAGGGGAAAAACCGTCTGAGCTCAACTTCTTACGGATGGAATTGTTTTCGATTCGACTCCGGTCAAGCCGTTCTACCGGAAAACAAAATTAATTCCCACCAACATTAGTTACATTGAAGCGACATTTTAATTTAATGATGCTGTAAAGCTGGATGACTGCAGGAAAATTTCGTAGAACATCGAATCATTATCAAATATAACAATCAAGTTGGCGGCTATTTTTATTGGATTGTTTGTAACAATTTCTTATGATCGAGTGAATCGCTCAAAAATCGCGAATAAATCAATAAACATGGCGGAATTTATATTTTATTTACAACTTAAAGTCTGTAAATCGATGTTTATTGTTATTGTTTCGAAACTGCTGTCGAGCAGGAAATATATCGAAACAACGGTAAAAAGCGCGGTGATAAAGTTTGATTAAATGTCGTTTGCTGATGTCAGCTTGATAAATCGATAGGGAAGATGCGATCGGATCGTTCGATAAAACCATCCCCATTCGCAAGATTTAATGATTCTCATTGAAAATGTTTAATAGACTAATAAATGGCCGAATTTATTTGACGATTGCATGTTTATCTCGAAACAGTAGCACCTCCAACCTTTGATTACATTTAATCACAATAAAATGGCGTATATCGCTGTTTTCCTCGAAAATATCGTTGTAAATAAACAAATTACCGATTCTAACTTGATCTCTAGAGACGCAAATTTTCAATCTGAACATACCGTATTTGAATGTTTCTATTGTCGATTCGTTCAACTAATAATTTTTCCATTTGATTGATGTTTGGGGTTGGAGCATATGACTGTTAGAATTAATGATACGTATAGAAGTTGACAAGCATAGTAAAGCCTCAAGGATAGACGGAGGGTGAGACGCACCCTTCGGAAATAGCGGCAAACGGTCGAGGGTTGAATTGATATCGAGAAGACAGCAACATGAATGACAGTGTACCGCGTTCACAAAAAATATTTATAGTCGAAATGTCACCAACAGTCACTAAAGTGGGCGAAAAATTAGCGTAACTTGTTGAAGATTTCATCCCTTGAAATGTGAAAAAAATCGAGTCACCGAATTGTAATTCCAGTTGCTTTCTACAAGGTCTTTAGAGAGTCGACAAATGTTTAGAATAAAGATTCTGAAAGCGATAGATTTCCCTAAGGAAAAAAATCGACAATTTGCATTCGTTTTTGTTCTATTGTTTGGTGTTTAACTAAGAACGAATTTTATTATAAATCAAAAAAAAATCCACATAAAGGAGATTCTTGATCGTTGTTTTTCCGTTATGATGATGTACGCCATCTACAAATAGCTCTAAGATATTCGCGATTAAAGCAACAAACCGGAAAATCCATCAACAATTATTTTCACTAATAATAATAATAATAATAAGACCGGATTTCGGGGTTGAATAACAAGCGAATTTAACTGGAAATGTTGCAATTTTTTCGGTATTTTTTTTGAAATTCAACCAGGTGCGATTTTTATAGTGCAAGTCGCCTAACCGACCGAATTTATGTATGCGTTTATTTGAATTTAAACAGAAAATTAATGTATGTTAACTGGAAAACAAATTATGGAAACTGTAATATTGTTCCACTTGAATTATACATGGATAATTATTACTGAATTTGTACGCATACTTGTAACTAGAAATTTATTACATTGTTGTTAATATTATTAAGTTGCAAAAGTTTCAACAGTAATCGTGAATTTCTAGTTTATCCACATAGGTATTAAGTGAAGTTGATCGGTTTTATTGAAAACTCAAACTCAATCCAAACTATACTGAAATTATTTCCGACATTGCGCATTATAGTTGCAAAGACGGCGTTATAATCGCGATTGAAGTCTTAGCAACCTGTTTCGAATGTTGATCAGTTGTTGACTTCATTATAAATATTTTAGTAAAATTGGGAAATAAGCCAACTTGCGATCATCATCCACTTTATTTAAGTCAAATTAATTCAGTAATCAAATTAACCAGTCCCTACATTAAAGTCAAATTAACCTTTTCCATTCTCGATCAGAAAACCATCAAACCCAATGAAAATTCATCAAACACAATATTTGCTGATTAGCTACTTCGAAGAAGAAGACACTCCATTCTATTAGAGCGCTTCTAATTAATAATAATAATAATTATTATAATAATAGTCGTAGTTATAATAATAAATTCTTGCTTTGTATCACGTTTGTATTGCAAAGAAACTTTGAAGTTGATTATAAGTCGGGAATGGTTGTCTTGACACTTACATATTTCTCTCTTTCTCTTCGTCGACAACTCCACCTTGCTGCTTATTATTCAAAGTCTTGAACTTGTGCAAATATTTTTATTGAATTACACAACAGTCGACTATGAACTCGACAAATTCAAAATTGGACATTTTCAACTATTATAATTGAAAACAGATCATCTCTAATCACAATTATAATAACAATAATGATCAGTTTTATTGAAAATCGATGTTGAATATAGTGGATTATGTTCTTTTAAAATATCAAATCAACAAATTCATTATAATGATCGTGTGGATTTATAAATGGACGATATTCGATGAAATTCGCAGGAATTCTCATTATTTCGAGTCCCTATCATAATATCGACTTGTGAATTAACAAATACCGAAACTTGAAGGGACAGGAATATTGTATGAAACGTCAATTATTATTAAAAATACTTTAGTTAGAAGTTTAAGGTACCACATCAATTATCTGCTCTTCTTTAAACTACAAATATTAAATTTCCCTAACTCAATTTGTTTGATGAAAGGGAACTTTAATGATGTTATTATGTTGACAATCACTCGGTGTCCTTCATATTTCAACAATAGTCCTTCATTATCATCTCCCACATTAGAATATATGTGTATTGCTGAAAATTCCACGTTATAAAGGTTGAACAAAACAAAATCTAAGCAATAATCATAATAAATTATTTCGGAGATTTTCGTTTGTGATGTTGTCAGTTTAACCAGAAAACCTATGAATATTTCGTTTACAAGACTCCGAATACATTCCAAAATGAATTATTTGACAGTTGTTCCAGTTTATTTTTTTCCTCTCTCTAAACATATAAAGGAGAAATACAAGGAATGAAATGAGATTTCATAACGTTAAAACCTGTAAATAGGAAATGTGGCGTATTCGAAGCAAAATTGCTCGAAATAAGTAACAATACGAGCCTAACAGATAATCGATAATTGCTATAAAAAAAATTTTTAGTAAGCGTCAAAAAATAATAAAAGAACAACGAACAATGTAATAGAGACTATAGTGTTTCGTTTCAATGTTTTCTAATTCAATTTTCTTCAACGGATGACGTTAACGAGATAAAAATGTAGGCCTTATGGTTATTAACTGAATTAAAAGAGGTAATGTTGGATCCTCTCATACAACATGCAACTAAAGTGTGCTTAAGGGTGGAAATTTCCAAAACAATTTATCCAACTTGAATTAGCCAATTCAACTGAAATACAACAAATTAAATTGAAATTGAGTCTTTAATAAATCATGATTTTCTTATTGTGTGAGCAAAAATAGTAACAGCGTAGTTTATGTGGTGGGCGCCCTTTAAATCGCCCATTAGGAAAAAGTCGTTTCTTAGACGATCACGTCGTAGTTATATGGACTATTTGCAAATTTTATAGGAATAGAAAAAGTAACGGTCGTATATATCCTTTGGCTACTTGAAATTCGGCGAACGCCTCTTTGGACGGTAAGGAAGATTCACTAGAGGCGCCCAGAATTGGCCAGTCATTTGTTTTATTGATTCCCAATTTTGAAAAATACCTACTACAAGTTGGTGTTATTTTTAATGATAATCGATTCAATTCGAAGAGGGATTGGAATAAAAATTTATTATCTCGCTGAAACTTTAGTTATCCAGGTCGGAAATTCATCACACTTCCGCTGGGATGAGCGGCGAACTATGAGTAAAATTCTAGACTCTTTCTTGTGTATAAATCAAATAAAGTCTGGAATCTTTAGAGTTGGCAACGTTATCATACGAAATAGCTTTAGATTTGCTTGATGGAGTATTGTGTTGGCTGATGGGAAAAATAATTTTCGAATTTCTTCATTAAAAAAGCTAATTGTGAAAGGTTCAAGTTGGGTGAGTTGTGCTTTTAATGGCCGTCCTTAAAAAGGGCCCTTCCGGACTCCCCAACCACCTTCACAAAGCTTAACAAGTTTAATTGGTAAGTGCTACTGGAGAAAGTGTGTCGTTCATTCTCGATTGTTCTCCAGTCCCCAACCATCTCTCTCTCGTTTGATATCGAAATTAATTCACATAGAAAAAAAATAAAAAGTTGACGATTTTCACAATTTCACAAAGTTTCGTATCCCTAATGAAAATTTCCCAATCCATAATTGAATCGTTGGTGGAATTGCGGTTTGCAATCAAACCCCACTCGATTTTCTAATCGTAAATACGATCAAGTCGATTCCAAATAAAATTTTGTGAAATCTCGTATGTATTTATATCGTTGCGAACGTTGGCAAAAATTCCGAATCGAGACTAGACGAAATTCAGTTTGAGCTCTTATTACTTTTGTTCGTTGCTTTTCTGATTTCAATTAGGTGGCCAACATGTAAACGTACGGTTGGCCACGACTGAAATGCCTCTGTAAAAGTTTCACGTTTATTTTTTGCGAACAAGCACGATAGTACGTCAGATACACGACATTTCGGATTAAGTTGTTAGTGGTGGAATTTCTGTTGAATTCAAAAGAACACGCCAAGTTTCAAATCGTAAAAAATTCGGTCAAAATTTTTTTGTCCCCAGTTGCGCTATTTTTGTGTTACAAGTAGATGAGAGATAGCGACAATATGCAAATTGTTTATTTAGGTTAATTTTGTTCCACGACCTTCTATAAATATTAGTCAAAGACATTAACGAGTGTACAAGAATAATTAAATTGTAGAACGTTCCGGGAAATATCCTTAGTTTTAATTAAATCACCGGGTATTTACTTGAAAATTTCCCCCAATAAAGATAACAAAAATAAAGATATTGTGGAAAAAGATGGTTTTATTATCGAGTCAACAAACTCAATCAATCAAACATTTTTTTGATAGTCCGACCTAAATAGCTCGAATTATTATCGTATTCTCGCACCTTCTCTTAGGGACGTGTCCGGAATTTTGCAGCGAATATCGACAATTTACCTGCAAATATCGGGGAAAAACGCCTCTATCCAGGCCAAGATCGATATCGATATCCAGATGTAGGAATAGAAAGCCTGACGCCGACAAGTAATAACCTATTTTCCAGATGTGTGGAGTCACGATGCGAAATCCTCTCAACCGAAAATCAACCACATACCGATTTTTCTCAATAATATCATTGTATATGTCTGATATTGTTTATCGTGTTCGAATTTTCGACAATAGTCTTCGTTTTACCCGCATTCGCCTTGTTTTGACGAGTTAATCGTGTCCAGGATTTGGAAGTAGCTAGGGCAACAAGAGCTTTGTGCCAGAATAGATCTATAATTCACTCAGTCAGAATGATTTTATTTGAATTTATGGAAGCTTTCTATGTGGATATAGTGTTGCTTTGATAACTTTTATGTTTATATACTACAGTAGGGCGATAACTTGGACTTTATTTCATTGTTATTCCATAGTGATATATCAAAATAGAAATTGATCCATAACCAATAACGAACTAATTGCGTTATTTATTATCGAACAAGGTACACATTAAAATTCAGATTGTTATCGATCGAGTTTAGTTGGTTAAATGGCACAATCCAATCAGTGGAATAATTGAGACACAAAATCTCTACCAAATTCCACTACAAATATCTAATCGAAATTTTGAATAATTCATTCTAAAATGGAAATTCGAGCTTAATAAGCCTGTCATTGTTCGAAAACTTCCAATCACAACAATCAAAATCCCATCAATATTTACAAATAAAAGTTTCCATACAATTAAGTACATAGAATATTCGCCAAAACTAATTACTGGTTATTCATTCAATAAAGTAGTGATTGTTAATTAAAGTCGATAATAACTCAACTCTAACAGTATAACAATAAATAAACAAACAAAACACGGTTTTATTGTGGATAAATTGAAAAAATGGATACAGTTTTGCTAAATCCGTCTCGACGGGAAAACGTTTTACGCGTAAGTCTCGCTTGTATTATTGTCGGGATTTACCCGACATGGCCCCAAAATTGTCTCTTTATTTTACAACACCCATCCATTTTTCGCATTATGATCACTATTTCTCATATGTAAAACAAAGAAATAGAAACGAAAAACAAACTCGTTTGTTATCGACTTATTTGTTCAATAAACACCTAGAATCCAAAAACAACAACTGCAGTTAATTGAAAGATGGAAAATTTTAATTAATTCTTGTCTCTAGACCACAAATTGAATCCCGGTCTTATAACAAGAATCCTTATATTTTTACAATTAAAACTTTGATTAATTCATAATAGGGCCATTTTGGTCGAATGACGGCATTTTTGTTGTCCAAGAAATAATTATTGTTCAACTACTGATCAATCCGGTAATAGAATTGGAATTAATTTGCACCAAACATGAAAAATATGAAAATTATGCAAGATCTCAATCGAGCTCTATGCAAGTTTTAATTACCATTCAAACTACTAAAACAAACTCAATATAAAAAGTAAACATCTACTTCCTAGCGAGACTCTTGAGTCGCCTATAATAATTATATGTTAACCCTGTTTCAATATTTTTGATAAGAATAAAAACGGCGAAGATCGAGACTTGGGTGTGATTTTGGTGGAGGCGCCGGGGAACGCGCGTGAATTGTTGAATAATCGGTCTTTTTCGAACAATGACGCTGGATTAAAAGGCAAAAAATAAGATGGAGACAGTTTTATTTATCGATCAAGAGATAATTTTGGAGTTGGTTGCGTCTTTCGCTCTACATTAATTTCAATAGTATTCCATCAATGCCACTATTAGATTAAATTAAAATGGGCGATCATTAGTCGAACGTTGTTTTCTTCCGGAGTTATAACAGCTAGACCAGATGTCTTTCGGAATTATGTCAACATATTCGAAACATCTGTGGAGCTCGTTCTAAATGTTAGTATCCATTATGGTTGGATCATCTTCCTGGACCTATCTAAATATGTAGATATTCGTTGGAATTATTCTTGTTATTTAAGTAGATTTGTGATGGAAAAATATATTTAGATAGTTGAATGCTCCAATAGCGATTTATTTGCTGAACAATACAGAATCGGCTGTAAATACCATTGATATGGATAGGGGATTCCATAAATATCGTTCAGAATGTTTGTATTGAGGAATTTGTACAATGCTGAATCGAATAGAAATTTCAACACGACAATATTGGCATAGTTTTGAGGAAAAGCTGATACAAATCAAAGAGACATACAATAGAGTCATATATATCTGTATATATTATATTGATAACGAAACAATTGATAATATAATAGGGTTATACAATGGAAATAATTCCAACTTGAATTGATACGAATGCAGATAATAGAATCAGTTCATATAGATCGAAATTTGGAAATTCGATTGTCTTTGAGCAATAATCATCAATGTCATGCGAAATTCCCCAAATATCGCATCTTAAATGCATTCAATTTATAAATTATTGGAATCGTTTTGATGATATATGGATGGGTTTTATGGCTGGTAATATTTCACGCTAAAACTCCACGTCAAAGTTTCACTGCTATAGAATCAGAAAGGCAACATTGATAAAATAAAGATACAAAAGAGGGAAGAAGCACGATTATAACCATGAATGAATTATTGTGTTTTCCCAAAATTGAACGGACAATAAAATCCATTCTATGGATATAAGTTTTAATAGTTTTACAGCTTTTGGTGGGATTAATGATCAACTTCATGGGGGAAGAAGCGAGATTTGGAGTCAAATCAGTATGAAATATCAATTCGTTCGATTTTGAGTTTTTCTGTATTCGTTAAAACTGAAAGTTTATGCATTATTTCGGATAAATTGCAGCAGTTATTCTAGCGATTTATTCGCGTGTTCCATTAGGACGACATTTAGCGGAAGTGCACAAAATAAGGTACACTTTAACCGGAAACTCATCGATGCTACTGTAATTCTCCTCTTTTACTGGAGTATGTGGACATAAAGTCGTCGTATTTATTGTCTGAGATATCGCATAAGTTCTTGTTGTTTCGTATAATGTTATTGTCGTGTGCCTGATGGCGGGATTCTCGAGAGTCGAATTTAAAGTCACTTCCGGTATACTATAGAACCAATATTATTGTACTATTTGATTGTCTCTTTAGACATAAATTGTAAATTCAAATTAAATTGGCTATTTGAG
The DNA here is from genome assembly GCA_037414795.1 of Stenodera caucasica. Classification (NCBI taxonomy): domain Eukaryota; kingdom Metazoa; phylum Arthropoda; class Insecta; order Coleoptera; family Meloidae; genus Stenodera; species Stenodera caucasica. The sequence continues at coordinate 3,225 of JAZBGZ010000210.1, read as the reverse complement.
AATGAGTCGATTTATTGATGATCATTTGCGATAACGAATGTCGACGTTATTAATTGATTTTTGAGTTGTACAGTTTTTGTTCAGCCGTCTGTGACGTTCAATCAAATCTATCGCGCTTCCGGCAATAATCCATCAATATCTTTTCAGAAAACTGACCTGATTTTTTCTCCATTCGTTCATTAGTCGTAATTGTTGTTATTTTTGCCATCATTTTAAACTAATTTTCCGTCTACACATTGTGCTATTAAAAAATCGTCAAATCGACGCCCATTTATCATGATACGATCCTGAAGGTTCGATTCGATTGAAATCGCGAATTGATTGTCTATAAAATTGGAATAATTACAACATTCATCAATCATTATAAATTTTTTTTTGATATTCGAGTTGGGGATTTATGGCTGAATTATCAATATTTCGAAAAGAAATGTTCCGATTTGATTAATTCGGCGCCCGCAAATTTCGTGTTTTGTCTTATTTGGTAGCCATATTGGAAATACCGTTCAATTCCGATCTGAACATTTCCAGATCGTAAGTCATTGAGTATTATCGTATGGTGAATTATATCCAGGATCGGTATAAACACGGCTGGTACACGGTCCTTTAGCACTTTTCTACAAATTTATTCATGCTTGAAAAATTTATGGCCCACATTCGACACTCATCCCCCAAAGCCACCTTCAATGTTCGAGCCAATAATCAATAGAGTGCAAGAATACGTAACGAATATCCCAATATATGTTGTGAAAGCCTCAGGTTACATTGGCGAATAAAATTTGATGGCCCAACTTGGCCAGATAGAATAGAGCGAAATGTGTTTGTGAAAGGTTCAGCTTTTCTTCCAACACATTCCATGTACTGTGTATCTCCTTTTATATCTATATCTATAGAGAAATACAAAAAGGAAAAATGGAATAGACCAAAAATGAATCAACCAAAAAAATATATAACAGACCCGAATCTATACAACTTACCCCAATAGAGAGTCCGAGGGATTAAGCGGATATTTCATTTGAAAAGTAGAACCGACCGAAACACATAAATTTTATGTGTCCTTATGAAGCGCATAAAAATTGATGGGTAGACCTGTGATCGTCGAAAATTAATATTTTCCGTGGAAAACTGATGAAAGCGACCGTAGTCGATTCATAACAGACAGTGGAACAAACAGATAGCGTTCCCTTAATAAATATTTTCCATTGACGATGACAAAAATCAAAAGATTCTAATAATAAAAAAAACTTAGTAAACAACTGAATGGGATATGATAATATTTAAATTTGATTTACTTCGCCTCCTTGACGTATATAACCAAGGAAATTGAATTTCACAAACAAATAGATAAATCAAGAGTTCCGTGAGTTTGAATCTCTATCCCGAAAAAAGTCGACATTTCAGGATGAGCGTAAAACCGATTTTCCCTCACAATATTCAAATTTTCCAGTTTTATTGAAGACTAATTCGACTCGGTCAGGTGTTCCTATGACGATCTGAACGGAATAACGAACCATTGTCTTGCCGGAAATGATACTGTCGCCAATTAATGACAACTTCGATAGGGTGGGAAATGGGGAAATTCGTTGTTAATTGGCGCCGAATCGACACCATACGTGCTAGATAAAACGGTACTGGACCGGAAAAATAGTAAACTAGTGGTTTTTTTGAGCCTTCTAAGAACACATTTTTGGCCGAGTTGTTGGTTTCCGGTAACGGACGATGTGATTGATTATATGCTGGTTTGCTTAATTGCGAACACGGCCCAACTGCCTAAACTTCTAAACATGAACTTAACTAATGGATGTGGAAACACGCGATCTCACCCACAAAATCGTACAACATCACTAGATTTCGAACATATCCAATAAATGTAAAAATAGATGATAGATAATAAAATTCACAATTTATTTATTGTATTATTATTGAGCTACCTGGTGGGTGGGAAAACCTAATCGAACCGAATTTCGAGCGCTCTATTTTGATGACATTTGTTGAAATTTATGAAAAAAGCCGTGCATTGTGTTCAATTATCGCATCATGTAAATTACAATAATTAGAGTTGGAATGAAAATAAGCTGCCAATTATTGTACAGGTTTTGTTTATTCATTAGAATCATTACAATTTCAATAAATCGATGCTATTTTGAATTATATGTTAATATCCTGTAAATGAAATATAAAGACTGATGGATTCGAGTATTTATGGATTAAATTGTGAATTTCCGACAAAAAATTATCAATTATTCAAACGTTACAAATTTTATATGGTACTGAAATTGGGTAATTTCGGCCAACAATGCACCCAATGATTTGAAAGTTACTAATTACAGCAGTTTTCAGGACATTTCAGTAATAATGTCGACACATTGACTTAATTGCAACATTGTAGAAAGCCCTTTGATTTTTCCGTTTAAAACGACCGTCCTAATTGAATTCATTCTAAATACATTAGAATTGATTACGAAATTGTTGGAATTATATTTCAAATTAAACTAATTACGTCTCGAAAAAGATTCGTAGAAAATTAGTTTATAAGAGACAATAATTTAATAATATCAGTTATTAGATACACGAACATAGAATGGACATTATCCTGTAATCCGGAGCCCTTCATACATCTCTCTATTATTATATAATTAATTACTGGAACAGTTTGAGAGACTAACGGGAACCAATATTGCATGTCGGATAGTCTCTTGTGAGAAACGAGGCTAAGTAGCTGATGATTTACGACCGACATTGGAGCCAGTAGTCTACATTTCTCTAACCGCAAAATGTGCCAAACTAATCGTCAAAATTACCAACTATACCGAATTCTAATTATTGAGCGAAACGGAAATTTCCAAAACGGTCAATATCCAATATACGAATTTGTCAGAACCGATGATTTTTATACAAATATTCAACGAATTTTGCCCATAAATTTTCCGGTCGAGATAATTGTGCAATTCACCGGAAATAAAAGAATAAACCGAAATCCATCCCGTTATGTAAAATAGCTGGACTAGAGTCGAATGTAGATATTTTTACGCAACAGGAAGGATAAAGGAGGGTAGATTAGAGGGCTAATTAAATTGAACAGGTAAATTATTGAGTCGGTGTGATAAAGTTGGATAACATACGGCGTTAAATTTAATTCAGTTAGAATTGCGTGCTTGGACCAGTTAAGGAAACATTCATTACTCTTATCGATATCAACTCTATAATTAGCGCAACACTCCTGTGTAT
>JAZBGZ010000209.1:56161-66482 GCA_037414795.1 Stenodera caucasica | reverse complement strand
TGTCATGGCTCTTGATAAAGAGCAACATTGAACCGAATATTGAATGAGCTTATCTTGTTGCCTTCAGGACAGAGACTTCCTCTTGTATTATTCAAAAAAATAGTTGAGCCTCCATGAAAAGAATTTTTTTTATTGAATAGAATAGTCTTAATTCTTTGGTTCTTAGCAAATGATCATTTACATTGAATCCTCATTGAGAGGTTGTTAGATCGTTAGTTTCATGAGAAATTTGAAATAAAACGTGATCCTCATTTTTCTCCATTTCTTTATAGTTATTTTATCGCTATTTCATCATGGAAACTATGATTAATCAAAATTTTTATGTTTCTTTGTAAATTGTAACGAATCATAAACCTCTATAAAGCCATTAATCACATTAAATGGATCAAAAATTGTGACAGGAATTAGATTTTTTTTTGGCGCGTATTTTGGGTGAAAAAAAATCAAAACTAAGTTCAACGGGACTCGAACCGGGGCTTCCTTGAATTCATCGTGAATGTCTTCGATGCGTGGTTCGAGTCTCGGTCTAGACGCTGTACTCTTTTCCTTATTCACTGATTATAAACATTTGTGTTTATGCAAACGTTCTATTTATTTTGATAAATATAAACATTGCTCGATTTTAATTACTTCATTCATACAAAAATTCGTTAATCGACAATTTATAATTCGTTTTAATATTCATTTTATTTTAATTGCGCTATAACCGACTGGTATAATTACCAGTTTTATGGTTTTTTTGCGATTTCGATGAATCGTAAATCTTTATCGACTCATTATCAATATTCAATGCATCTCATTATAAGTTTACAAAAAAAAATCAATAAATATCCATCCAATAGAATTTTCACTTTTAAAATATAAAATTCTCTGGCGGAGATGAGATAGTCTTGTTTTTATGGTACGTCACTGTAATTGAATCCCATTTGGATAAACTGGATCAAGTGGAAAAATAGTAATAAAACTGAAAAAAATAGAGTAGAGGTTGAGAGAGCGAAGGTGATTTCAAGTAGGTTTTTTTTCATGATTATTTCCTTTAATTTCGAATTAGATAAAAGTATTTCTCCATATTCAGTGATTATTCGGTATATTTCCTCATTTTGATTCAGTTTTCGAATCCAGAATATGTTCATGTTTCGGAATTGGGAGCTCATGAAACTGGAATATTTTTGATTAAAAATTAGTTTGGATTCTCAGCTCCATTCCAATGTTCAGATTTGGAGCAAAAGTCGTCCAGTGGCTCCTGAGTTGGATAGAGTGACAGGGAACTGATAGACAGACAGGCAGACAGACAGACAGACAGACAGACAAACAGACAGTAAAGCAAACAAATAGCTTCCTCTCATCTTTTAGTTATAGAATTTTTTTTTGATTAACAATAAATTTCAAGTAATCACTACAATATTATGATTAATGAAGTATGACTTCTAGGTTGATTATGATTCTGTTGTGGTTGTTATGGATAAAATGCACTGCGGCACTGATAGCCTACGATTGTGAAGGGCCCGATTTGAACGTGACTATAATATCGCTAAGAGATGTAGCCCCTTGTCCAAATCGACAACAAACAACAAATGACTTCATTGCAATGAACAAAAAAATTCAAGTCCTTCAACGGAACGAATATGAGAGCGTACAAGTTCGTTCATGTCTAATAACTGTAAAGGAATTCGTCAATTATTGCGGTACGTTCAGTCACAATTCGGCTGTTGAAGATGGTATTTTCGAATCAATCGAATCTATTGACGGCGGGAAATGTATCAGAGTTCACCAACAGAAAAGACTCGATATATATGGCGAAAAATTCACGGGTTTAACTATAAATGGTACTAAAGTATTCTCTAGAACTCTAAAAGGTACAATAGAGCGTAACGGTGATTGCAAAGGTAGGGATTATAGAGCCAATGGACAAAATTGGAGTAATGTGATCGTACAGGGATTATTTAAAATTATACTCAACGAATATTACACTAAAGTTCAATTAGATAACGGACAATTACGTTTAAGAAGCGGTGTACCGTGTCAATGGTCGAAGGGATCTTGTAAAGATACGATTGATGGCGTAGCAGCCTGGTCTACAAACGTTAATACCAATTGTACCTCAAGCACTTCGGAACTTTATCTCGGTAATGGTCAGATCGTCACCCAGCTTAGTACAAAAGAGAAATATCTAGTTGTGGAGAATAATGATAAAATTTTTGCTTTAACTTTAAAGGACAAGACAAATTATTGTAACAAAACCGTTTGGACGACTGAACATTCCAATATCATGGTACTTGATACAACTGAAGAAACACCGTTTAGCGACCATAAACGACCAAGTTTGCATCAAATCAATTTGATGACGTACACCAATAGTAAATTCATGTATATTGAACAAGCCTATAAAAGGGCCATTAAAGGGCTCCAACCCGATAGACAATGCGAATTGGATCGGGAGATTCTCAAAAATAAACTGATGACGGCTGCTTTATCGCCTAGTTCTATTGGATGGCTCATTACAGGACAAGAAGGGTATGTTGGACGGGTTAGCGGCGAGGTTCTGTATTTGAAACAATGCACTCCTGAAATTGTGACTGTACGTGAAGTTGGCAATTGTCCTCTCTGCGGGACTTGCTATGATGCGTTGCCTATTTACTCTAAAAATGTGGCTAAATTCATGATGCCTATTACGCATATTATCGAGAATAATGCGAGACAAATCAAATGCGAGGTCGATACTCCGTCACTGTATTTTGTTGATGGTGAATGGATTGGATCGGGCTATCCACCGGGATTGGTGGGGCAACTCCAGCCGAAATCGACGGGAGTTCGGCCCAATTCCATGTCGATAAAGGCTGTTGGAATGGGTGGGATGTATACTCAAGAGGAGATCGAGAAGAAGCAGAAAAATAATGAAGTTGCGTTTAGATCTAGTGTTGAATTTCTCAATTCAGATCAAATTATATCCGTTGCTAAATTAGTTTTGGAATGGTTAACTACAGTAGTTCATCATGCGCGTACTTTGGCTCTACCTAAAAGATATCTGCTGGTTTATAGAGTAATATGAATATTAAACTTAGTCTAAGTTTTAGACTTTAGACAAAGGAGCACCCATCACATTTAATACTGACTCTGATACTTTAGAGTCTAAAGTAGTAGAGTCAGTATTAAATGTGATGAGTGCTCCTTCGAGCCAATGGAACAACCTTTCATATTGAACAAAAATGTCCCTCTTAGTGTTCCCGTCAATGAGTAACATCGAAAATTGTATTTAAGAATGTAATTGGGTTCTTAGTGCCAAAAAAACTTTGCAATGATCTAGTTTTTAGATGTAGGAATGACTGTTGGGAATGATCACACTCGGTTTTGTTTTGAACCTAGGATGAGCTGGATTGTTAGTGTTGAGAAAATAATTTGAGAAAAATTATCGAAATCTATATAATATGATCCTATATTTAATAAAAAACTTGATTTGAATGAAATTTTTTTTTATCATTCATTATCCATAATTTAAGTACGCTAAGGCTCTTGATAACAAGCAACATTGCTGTTGCCTTCAATACAGATTTCCTTTTTTCAGAGTTACTCAATACCCATTTCTTCTTCAGATAACAGAGCCAGATACAATAAGTTTTTCTCTCTATGCACCAAAAATTATCAGAATCTGGAAGTCAAGATGATGATAATTTATATTTCGAATTTTGGGGGATTTCGGCAAAATTCAAATTGCAGAAAAAGATCTTTTTTGGGGGAAAAACACTGGAAGATGTGAGATCATCTTTGGAACTCAAAATAATTTGGATGAATGAATAACCGAATCACTGAAAATGAGAGAGACTGAACGGTTTTCATTTTATTATTTTTCTCAATCTTGATAATAATCGATGGAATTGGTAATGATCGGAATTCTGCCAAGAAAATTTGCTAATTCCATTTTTTAAATCGTAAATCTTTAACGACCTTATAAATATTCAATAACTCTTATTATATTTTAACGTATTTGAATCAAATTCCATAAATAATCCCCCGATTCAATTTTCACAAATAAAATGATTCTTTTCTTCGGTAGATGTGTGTTTTGATTTTCACCGAATCAACGTACAAGATGTAATTTTTTCGGATTTTCCTCATCCAAGTGACGAATTTTGTTCAGTTGATTCTTTTCCAAGCAGATTTTGATAACTTTTCTTCCTATTACAAATCATTTGTTTTTGAGGACCAAGTTTCATTATGTATTTGACAATATTAATTATATATTTTCTAGTAATCGCGTTGCTTTTTGTTAGTGTTGATCCTCAGAGTATTTGGGACAATTTCTGGTATGCGAAACGTAAGAATGTGAATTCAAGATCTGAAGAAGAAGTCTATAAAAAGCCTACTCCGAAGCAAATCTGTTTGCTACATCAATACGCTATGCCAAGTTTAGTATGTCCTTATCAAGGATTTCTGCTATTTAGATATATTTGAAATAATTTCCATTCTTATTAAATCAAAAAAAAGGATATTGTTATTTAAATTTTTCACTTTTATGAAATGTTCATTTTCACTCCTATGATATTTCCATTATCATTTTATTTAAATATGTATGTATTTGTTCTGTAGATCTGTATCAAACCATTTTTGATATTATATTTTTCACTTGTATTTTTTTGTTCAAATAAAAATTCATACTTCTATTTTGGCCTATAAATACACTTTTACAATACAATAATTCGATTGAAAAGCAATAAATAATCAAATCACAAATTTGTTTTCCTTTAAAATTGAAAAAATTCGTTCTCCAAGCAGATATTTATGTTTGGAATTTCTAGAAAATCACCAATTAATCAAAAAATATTATTTTATTTTGTTTAAAAACAATTGCTTATCATCTAATGTTTTCTAGCTTAAGCAGGGTAATTTAATAGGTTTTTCGGAAATCGGTTTTCTAAAGGGTGAATATCTTATAAACGAATTGTTATAGAACAAAATGTAAAATTTCTAGTATTTCTTTTATAAGAGTTTATTATACGATATAATTGTAATAATTATAATTATCATTTTCAAAAAAAAAAAGCTACACAGCCAACATCCTCAGTCATTCAAATCAATTTCTGATTATTTTCTTATTTTATTAGTCATCTATCGAGAATATTTTGTTGATTGTGGAAATATCGAAATTTATGTGGAAATTTTTACAGTTTTAACCAATCGTAAATCTTTATCGATATTCGTAATTTTATTACAAATTAATTACTTTTAGATCAAATAACCTATTTTTGAAAAAAATTAATAATCCACTCACGAATAGACTAACTAGAGGTGAATTTGAATTAATAATTAAACAAATATTTGAACGAATTAATCAAAGTACAAAAGTGAAATTAGGATTTCTTATCTTAAATTAATTACAGAAGAGTTATGTTGATTATTTCTAAAGGTACCATTTTATATTTGATTTTGAATATTTTGATGTTTACCAATGGGAAAATGGAAGCTCTTAAACAATTAGGCATAAATAATCTTCCACCGATATTAAAATTTCGTATCAATGCTGATAATGTTATGATAAATCTTAAATGTGAGAAATAAAATTTTCATGAATTCTATTGATTTTTCTAATAATTCCATGATTATTTCCAAACTTTAATGATACCATCTCTTGATGATGTTACAACAAAACATTGTGACGCTTTACATAATGCAATATCAGTAATACAATCACGATGACTAGCTGTTGGTTGTTCTGGTCCACATCTAGGTGTATCATCTAAATTATCATTAATATTACTATTACTGTTGCTATTACGTTGTTTTTCATTGATAGCATTCTCACAAATAACATGAAAACCATCAATTAAACGACTTTGATATGTGACATTTGTATTATTGATTGTATCATTTGCTGATGGTACAGCAATATATGATTTTTCCGGTTGACTTAAATTCCAAAAACGTAAACGCTGATCTGTACCACCAGATAAAACAAATGGTGAACGATCAATACAACCAGCCAATAATGCACAAGTACTATTCGAAGGTCCTTGCTAAATTTTAAAATTTAAATCGAAATTAATTCATCAATACTTTAAGTTATTCGACTTACAGTAGAGTGAGTTAATGGAGGTGAAGTACTGCCCCATAAAATTTTCTCTAATGATTTCGTTTCTAAATTCCACATTAATATTTTATTACTATTATTCGAACTACTATTTTCAACACTTGCTATAATCCATGAATTTTCAGTTGGATGATTTATAACTTTATTGATTTTATCTTGTCCTGGTTGATCGAACGAATTGATAGGTAAACAAAAACGTAAATCGAACGCTTTAAAATGGCCACGACTTGTACCTAATGTTAATAGACTTTGTCTTGAATCGACACAAAATGTATTAATGTAGCCTTTATCTAATTCAACATCTAAACGCCATAAATTTGTAGGTGCTCTTAAATCCCAACCGATTATACCACCATATAATGTTGCATAAACAATACAATTATGGAAACCATTATCGAATTGATGGACATCAACTACAAAACCTTCATCATCTTCATTCAATTGTCTCGTCTGGATTGTTGTCATTCTACAATAATAATTATTAGAATCAATCAATATTGTTGAAAACAAAAGAAACCGACTTGGAACTAGCTGGATCTAATCGTAGAATATTTAGAGTACCATCTTGTCCAGCTACAGCTACCGATTGTCCATTATCACAAACACTCATACTTGTTATATTACAACCAGATGGTATACGATAATGTTGTTTAGAACGATTAGCAATATTTTTACCTTCTAATTTATTACAATCCCATAAACGTACATAACCATCAGCTGAACAACTCAAAAAATATGATTTATCGGTTATTGAACATAAACGGTTAATTGAGCCACGATGTTCATGTAATTGAGCAACTAATGTGCCCCTTAAATGCCATTCAGGTGGTGGTAAACGTGTCCGCCATGGTTCCTGTTCAACCCATTCTTTACCACGTCGTGCCTCCAAATAGTGTTCTTGTTGTTTAATTTTCAATTTATTTAATTCTAAATAACAACTAGATCGTCTATATTGAATATAGGAACGTTCATGTAAACTAATATTGGTTGATGGTTCTGTACTAACGAATGTATGATTATCGCCTAATGGTGATGATGGACGACTTGTTGTTGATCTAGATGACATACCACCGGAATTTGTACTTTCTGAATGACGTGTCAAAACATCTGTACTATAATTCCATTCTGAATTGACATTTGTATCAATTGAGCCTGATGTATTTGTCCTGTGAAGTCTATTTTCGAAATAAATCATTAAAATTATTATCACAACTAAATATAAAACGTACCTATCACTAATAAAATCATGTTTTTGGGATTCCCCCAATAGAAATACATGTGATTTTATTGAATTATTTGATAATATCTCAATTTTACCATCGTTTTGTTTTTGATTTTTAGCAGCAGCTCTATGTTTATGGATTTTAATCAGATGATGTTCCATATTTAGAAAATATTCCTCCATTTGGACTGTCATTTCGTTTGCTTGTAAACGTTCATAAAACTAATATTTTAAATTGATTTAATTTGATAATCTAAAATGAATGACTTACAGTTTTAATTTCGGATGGTATCTGATATGGTTGGATTTTTATATTGACAGATTCACGTACAGTTTTCAAATCTTTTAATGTTCTCAAAAATAGATTTATATTAGGTTGAGTTACAACCATATCGTAGATTTTGCGCGGTATTGGACTTACTAAACAATCCAAAAGCAACTCAGTTCTAAAAAACAGATAAAATAATAACTTGAAGAGAATTGAAATTTATGTGGAACACACCTATCGATTTGTATTAAAGGATATTTGATGTACGACTTCAAATTCGGCATAATTTTACATTGTACATCCAATATTGATAATTTCTTTGTTGTTACAGTAATAAAACCGACTACAGCTTGTCTTATCCATAAATTTGGATGTATTAAAAAACTTGAACATTCCTTAACAACTTCACATATAGTCGGCTTTGTTAATAAGCCTAATTCAGTTAGAGCTGACATTGCATTTATACTTTTCGTTGTAACGAATTCACAAGGATCTGTCAAGCCCTTGAAAATGAAAATTTACAATTATATAAATATTGTTGTAATTAATTAGGAAATACTTGTAGAAGAAGTGGTGTTAAAATTCCTGAGCAATGCCAACCGATATAAGCGGCAACTCCTACAATACACTCATAGAATGATCCTCTCAATTGTTTATCGTCTTCATTCAAAAACGTTATCATATGCGATAAAATCACATCATTTGCTACAAATTGATCAATTTTAGAATCTTGATAAATAGAATAAAAATGTAAATATACCTTTTTGTTTACCAAAAAATACACACAATTTCGTTATACCGTTTTCAATTAATGTTTGTTTAACTAGAGCTTGTTGATCTTCTAATAAATGTCCGACAGTTTGTTCGATCATACCATGTAACGCTTGTAACTCTTGTTCGTAATTGAATGTTTGCTTATTTGCATTACTATTATTGTTGTTATCATACCAATCATTCTGTATTTGATCTAAATATCTCAAAGCAATTTCAGCTAATGTTGCAATATTTTTCGCATACGCCGCTTTAACACAAGTATTTGAATCAACAGCCAATGGGGCCAAACCAGGTAGAATATATTCTGGGAATATATTCGAATCGGAACGTGGCAATTGATGGACTAGATTTAAACATTTTGTTATAATATTAATTGCACAAATCTTCACTCTTGGTGATGAATCTTTCGCCAATAACATCTAAAAATTCGTTTAAATTAATAAAAATTAATAGATATTAAATGAGAATAATTACAATATAAGGTAAAATTCGATCTAAGATCATTTCATCACTAGCATATTTCGCTAATTCTAATAAAATCTCTAAACTATAAATTTTCGACGAACAATCATGTAATCCACGTATACACGATGTAACAATTGAAATAATTAAAACTAAACCCTCACTATCTGTAGTTGATTTCTTTTCAATATCACACTTTTCATCTTTTGTATCATTTGTTTTAATAATATTCGATTCAGTTAAAATATTACTGATATCACTTTTTAAACGTAAAATTTTCTCATCCGGTAATAGAATTGGTGTTGATGAGAATATCAACATATATGGCTGTAGAACTGTATAGAAATATTCCGGAAATAAACGTCCACGTTCTTTGGCTAAATAAGTTTCAGCTGATAAACGTTTACTTGGATCTAATTCAATCATACTGGAAATCATTGCACGTAAATTTTGATCTTCTAAATTATCTAAATGTTTATCAGGATAATATTTGCCAGCACGGTACGATAGTAATTGTGAATAAACGAATGGGACATGTCGTTCGTTCCATAATTCCAATAGAGCACAACTGTAAAATAAAATTATAACGTCAATTCGTTGATTTATTTACGAAAGTTACCCTGTTGAAAAGATATCCATTGCTGGTGTTAATTCACCATTATCGCATGCTGTTTCTGTTATTAAAGCGCTATTTTCTGTTGTTGTTGCTTTTGTGAAACGTTCCGGTGCTAAATAGCACGTTCTACGTCTGGATGTATCAAAAAAATACGAATAATCAGCTGGATTATCTTCCGGTAAATATGTCGGTTTGAATGATGCAAAATCAACTAATAATACCCAATTCCATGATGTTATTGTTATATTTTCCAATTTAATATCACCATGACATACACCAACTTTATGACATTGATGCAATGCTAACAATATTTCAAATGTTATCCAACGTTTTTCAATATTCGTTAAATACGGTCTTGTACATATACGATCATATAAACTGAATTTAACGTATTCGCGCATTATCAATGCGGCTTTTTCATTATTAATCACCTTTTGAAACGGTATACAATTAACAGCATTAGATAATCGTTTACGTATATCATCTAATTGATCTTTATAACGTAATAACGGTAATGATGGATCGTGTATAACGAAGACTTTTACAACAATTAGACCTTCAGGTGATTCTGCACGGGCTACTTTGAAGAATCGTGTACTACCAAGACTGGAAATTTGATAAATTATCGAAACATAAATTTGACGAAAATCTATAACAATCGAATACCTTTTGTCGAATTTTAAATCGGGCTGATCTGTTAGATACCGTTCAACGGGGAATATTTGCGATGGAGCAATTCCAACTAGCTGATTTCCCATTTTAATTGGGAAATCGATGAATTACACCAGGAAAATTCACGGATTTGTGATATTTTCAACAAAATAAACAATTGATTTCATTAGAATGACAAGAATGACATATGGCAGGTCCATCTAATTGTAGCCCAATGTTAAAAGT
>JAZBGZ010000209.1:45937-56106 GCA_037414795.1 Stenodera caucasica | reverse complement strand
TAATGAAATTAGTTGGTTTAAGAAATCTAGATGGCGATCCTCGAAATTATAGTGAGTGTCCCAATAATAACACCCATTTTCTAGTTTTACTGAGAAAATTTTGAATAAATTCTTATTTGTTTAATTAACTGGAAATCTAAAGACTGATTATTTCAGACAATTGAGGAAACTTCAAGAAAATACAAAATTTATTTTGCTGATAAAATAGAAACAATTATAATAATTTTATGTTTTTAATATATAAATTAATAACAAATATATAGATTTATTCAGTTTTAATTAGAATAGGTAAACATAGCAATTGCGGGATCTTCAGTTTCATATGTAATAAGAACATCTCTGAATTTATCCAATAATTGTAACAATTGACTTCGTCGCAAATTCTCCAAATACATTATTTCCTCAATGTGATGATCACCATGAAAATAGCCTTTACGACATAATTTAGCAAATAAGCGCAAATCTTCCGGATTATTGGTAGCCGGAATCTGAAAATCATCCAAACGTGAGAAAAATTTTAGCTGAGAAAAATCATCGAGAGAAACCTTGAAAATATTGCTACGTTCTTCATCGGGAAAATCAAGCAATAATTCTTCTTGATAGTCCTGCTTTTCTTCCTCAATCGACGTAAAGCTCACATTCTCCAAGCTGGAAATTGTATTTAAATTTAATCAATTTCAAAAAGTCAGATCATTAGACAAGATACTTTATTGTTCTGTTATAGACGTCGTCATTTCTAAGTTCGGGAGTTTCAGAAATTGTTGAAGTACCACTTTCGGATTCGGCACGCGAATGTTCAGAAGCACTGGGTTGATAAGAGCTCGATAACACCATACTGCTTCTATGGGAAATTGTGTGGGTCCTGTAGCCTTTCCTAAAATAGAATAATTATCATATTTCCCAGATAATTTCAAAGACGTCTTAATTGAAGCCAACTTATTCATTAGTATTTGTCCATGGTCGGTGGGTATGTATTGGATATAAGTATGCAATTGTAATAACAAATGATGTTGTAGCATCCATACAACGATTTGTACAAGACTAGATTGTTGTGATGGGTGTGATAATGGGTTGAATTTCTGTCCTAAACTTGTCGGTAATGCAAAATCACTTATTGCTTTGATCAAATCACAACCAAAAGTGTCATTAAATTTATCGATTAACGGCGAATTTAAATGTATTGGAGCATCCGGTGATATTACATATTTATTTGTTGAACATATTGGAAAAATCACTGTTGCTTTTGCCCAATAAACCAAATGCGCTGTCAATCCAAATACCTAAAATCATCAATAATTAACTGCGATGTGATTGTTCCAATATTGAAGTTACATGATTTAAAGTCAAATCAGCATCTGCAGCTAGAGTTTGTAGATTTTTAATTGGTGAATACTGTGATAATAATCGAGTTAGAGATGGTGAGCCGTCTAAATTTGTGAAATCAGTCATCTGTTGTACCGGATATAATAACAATAAACTGTGGTATGGTCGTAATGCTTTCAAGCATCGATCAATATCGTCTGGTTCGATAATTTTACCGCGTAAATGCCATTGGTGTACTTTTTGCGGTAAACAGAAACTCAACGTTATCCAGTGATTTATCCGTATATTCACAATGCCACTATTGCACAAATCATCATACATTTTCTTGATATTTTGTGCTAAAGTGCATTTTTCTAGAATTGTACGAAATGCTTCCGTATTATTCGTATAACCATCATCATGTGCTATTGTCATTGTTTGTGTTTGTTCAGTAATGTAGCCGCACCGTTTCTCTTCATAACGTAATGCAATACCGATACGTTTACTTAAATCATGATAACATGTAACCACTGATTGGCTAGCTAATGCTTGTAACGCAAATACAACATTTATTAACATCATACCGGACGCATCTTGTTGTTTATTGCGTAGTTGTAATTGTGTTGGATGACTCACAAAACGTACATCGTTTACTTTTAATTCGAATTTTCGATTACACAATTCTGGTTTACATGCAAATAATGATGATAGAACATCATCATTGAAGCCAGTTAATTGATTTTTATGTATATTCGATGTTGGTTGAGTTGGTGATTGTAGCAGATCTTCAACGATCGGTAGTGTATACGGATTTTTGCGACGTTTATTCAATGGTTCTTTATTTTCTTGATAATGAAATGGATAACGAAACAATAAACGATCACCTTTACTGTCGGATTTAACCAGAATTATACTAAGCGGATTCACTTCCATTTTATTTGTTTACAATAATAGAACAGTTCGATATTATTGTCACATTTTTAGGTTTTTTTTCTAGAATTTAAAATGAAAATAAAATTTCTTCATTTTGAACTTAACCTAAGATTTTGACTAGTGGCCTCTATTGGATGTTATTGTAACAAACATGCTATCTCACAGGATATCATTATATGTATTATTTTAAGGATGAAATATCAACATAACTCGCAACCTTATTCAAATTCGATTAATGGTTCAATTTTTGATTTTCGATATATTTACTAGGGTGATGATATAGCAACAATAAGATCGCAAATATAGACTATTTCTATATAATGTGTTGCCTGTATCTTGGGTTTTTAATGATTTTTATCGAATTCACATCCATGTCTTGTTCCACCTGTTTCAGATTAGTTTAGATGATTATTTGAGTTTATAGTCGTACTATTGTCTCCATTATTTTTTGTTTGGCGGAAAATTATTTATGAAAAATGATTTTCCCATCTGCGCTATCATTCGAATCTAGTGTGCTCTTGACATGTGCAAAATTGTCAAATTTTAGTCTCGAATTTCTGGATGAAAATTCCCAAATAATCAATTTCCGACTGAAATCATACACAATTCCGATTGTAAACTGTAGGTTCGTTGTTATTTTAATTGAAAAATTAAAAAATTCGATATTATCAATTATAACAATTACATAATGTGATATAACCTCACTTTTTATTCTTCAGTTTCAATTGCTGTTGAAGATTGAAATTAATATGGGCAATACTATAACAACAGCTGAATTAGCAGCTGCACAAATCGTACATCCAAGTGTATCAACAACAAATTCACAAAATTACTCAAAATTTCAACATAGTGGTGAGATACCTTTAGAATGCCCAATGCATCAATCACGTTCTGAATGTCCAGTTCAACACAATAATGACATAAATCCATTGAATATGGTATTATTTTTATAGTTGTTTCAATAGATGAGAATTAATAATTGTGGGTATTACAGATGGGTCCAGCAAATCAAAATCCCTCACCCGGTCAACCATTCCCGTTACCAACAGAAAGACAAATTTCTAATATACCGAAATCTATAGTGAAAGAAGGTGAAAGTCCATTTTGGGTTTATCCAAGTCCACAGGTTCTTTGATTGTAATGTTTCGAATCCAAAATATGCTTAAATTTGATAAATTTTAGATGTTTTGGAATGCAATGTTGCGTAAAGGTTGGCGTTGGCAAAAAGAAGAAATATCACCACAAGATATGGATCATATTATCAGAATACATAATGCTAATAATGAACAAGCATGGCTGGAAGTATTGAAATGGGAAGCATTACATGCTAGAGAATGCGGCGATCCGAAGTATGTTTATCTTTGAGAAGTTAATCGATATTTTATGATAATTTGCTGTGTGGTTTTTATAGATTGAAGAGCTTTGGTGGTAAAGCAACCGATTATAGTCCTAGAGCTAGAATTCGATGGTTATTAGGCTATGAATTACCGTTTGATCGACATGATTGGATAATCGATCGTTGCGGTAAAGAAGTACGATATGTTATCGATTATTATGATGGTGGTTCAGTTGATAAAGATTTTAAATTTGCCGTATTAGACGTACGACCAGCAGTAGATAGGTTTGTATTGTTTATTTTAATTATAAATTTATTATTTTAAAATTAACGGGAATGTTGTGTTAATTCTGGTTACAACCCTAATAAGTTAGAACAATTAAACTGGTAATTTGTTTGTTTTATTCAATATTAATTAAATAGAGAGGATTATTATATTTAGCTGGAAAACATTATCTTATAAATAGAATATAATCACTATATTCAACATACAAGATTTAAGTTGTAGTTTTCGGATTAAATTACAGTTAGAAACTTTAAATTACTTGAAACTTTTGGAATGATCGAATTACATGATGTAAATTCATAGTTGTCTTAACTGTTATATTAACAGATAATTTTTGGAAAGCGCTCTTTATTTCACCGGTATTTATAACTTTGAAAAAACAAGCTAATTTCGTAGTTGAAGATTTATAATTAGTACTCATTGAGTAATTAATACTTTCGTGTACTAAAATTAGCGCAATTGTTATGAATTGATAAGGAATTAGTTATTTATAGAATGTTTTAATTTTGCCTAGTTTGTAAAATTTAAAATTAGCTCAGATCCGTTATTATAAGAAGCAGCTACATAACTACTCGTGTGTGTAATTTTTAATTATTATTTTTCTATAATTTGTAATTTTATTGTTTCATTCATTTGTCGTGCGTGGCTTTAGCACGGAAGTTATTCCGGTACTTATCAACTATTTAAATAGTTTGACCCTTTTGCCTGAAAAGTGTTAATTGATCCCGATAAGAATTTCTTATCGTGGCTTGTTTATTAAAACAAATTAGTCTTGGTTCAATTATTTACTTAAGTAAATAATTAATAGATTTTTAATTGATTATAAATAAGAGAGGATTCATTCTTTTGCTTTTTCCTCTAATTTATTTAGCTCAATTTTAGAATTTTACTATTAGATAATATGGATTTTTGTTCCAGTTGGGAAAATATTTGGGACCGCATGAAGGTAGCTTGGTGGCGATTGAGGTACAGTACTGAATAAGTTGTTTTGTTTTTTTTTCTATTAAATAACATTCATTTTTTGGCTGTCTGTATAACCTAGTAATAATAAATTAATGATTAGACTTGTTCATTTTTCTGACCACAACCTTTCCAATTATCCATCGGCGATTAAATATTGATTACTGCTATTCCATGTTTAAGTTTAAAGCACAAATATGTCTACATTGTTTGCCATTTGATATTAAGATTTAATCAACAAAGAGACAGGTAGGTGATGAGTTCTTTTATTTGAGGGTTGTTGATAATTTTTTTTTTGTGTGAGGGGTTTGTGCGCGCGATACATTGTCGATAAGGAAGTTTGCTATGTTTATCGACTGTCACGCACACCCTTCCATCCGCACACGCGATTCTGACAGACCGACGAATTTTCCACCACTCTAGAACGGACCAAATGTAAACTTTTTTTATTTATCATAAATAAACTAAACAAAAAAATCTATTTATTAATAACGAATCGGACCAATTATTAATTTTATCAGTATTTAGAAAGTATTTTTATATATTTATATAATTACAAAAGTGTGAATTTGTGTTGTGTTATTGCCGTATTTTGTATTTAATTTTTGTTGCTAATTTGTCTCTCTTTATTGCTTTCGCCATTTTTCCTAATATAAAACAAACCACTTGTTAACACTCGTGTGTGTTTATTTATCAATTTTCAAACTGTTTTGTTTTTCGTTATTATAATTTATCAAATTAAATCAAATAATAAACAATTTGCCTAATTAATCACGCAATTAGTGTCTTAAATTTTCGCTTAAATACAATAAAATCTGTGTTTGTCGCAAAGTTAACGAACAATTAACCCCTAAATACCGGCCTATAATGATCGGGTAAGTTTACAATGATTTTTTTAATGATTATTCAGAAAAATAGCAACAATTTCTACAAATTGTGTTTTTTTATTTGTAATTCTACGAAAATTGAGCATTATTATAGGAAAAAACACATAAATTATGAAATAACCTCAAAAATTCAAATGAATGTCAAAATTTTCAGTTGTTTTATTCCACAGCTATTGTGACCGTGACTATAATTATTATTATAAAACAAATGAGAAATGTTAGGACCTCAAAATGTTTTCAGCTCATTATCTCCATTTTACATCTCATCATATTGTTAAATGAAATACCATTATGTGCAAGTTCGCCGCGATATTGTATAGCGATAGAACATCCAACAACCCCTATTCATTCTATACATAGTCTTTAGAATATTTCGGTAGTGTGGGGGTAGTTGGATATAAAATGGGATTTTCATTTCAGACTATATATGTACTAATGTATCGTCGTTATAGTATAAAAGGGTGTGTATATTATCATTGATTCCGACAATAACCATCAATGGATTCCCGTTTATTTGTCGTAATCGTACCAAAAAAAAAAATACTTTAGTTATGGAACGATTTCTAATCAATCATATCTTAATGGTAGTAGTAGTCAATAGATGATAGAAAGGGTAGTTATACACGGTATTTTTGAAAAGTTGAAAGCATAAAAAGAGAACGAGTGAAGATGGAAAAGTTATACCACAAACACTTACTTTTTTGAAGGGTTATCAAAGATGAAAATAGTTTAGGGAGAAGTTTTTCCAAGATTTTATTCTTGCTTCTTTTTAAATATTGATGGAAAATTATTCAAGAGTTTGTAAACAAAGTCAGTAATTTAATGTCAAAATCAGATTTTTCTAGATATTGACTGTTGGAGAAACTTAAAAAAATTTTTGATTTTGTGGTTGATAGTTGGATAAATTGAGAAATCCCAATTATTCGTTTTTCAAATGATTTATTTCTATCAAAGTTTAATGAATTCGAAGAGTCCCGATTTTCCAAACTTTTTTCTCGATAAATACGAAATTCATTTAACAAATTCCTATTGTTGGTTTGGTTTAGAGCCGAATTTAGATCGCTTTGTCAATTTTTTGTGTTTCAAATTGAATTTAGTTAAGATTTCATATTTTCCAACTGACAAGTGAATGCATCAAAGTAAACTTCAAAAATTGCAAAAAACATGCGAAATATGAACGGAATTTGACGTTGACGAAAAGCTGCACGTTTTTGTTTTTTTTTTTTGATTTTTTTCCAACATTTGTCGAATATTCATGGATCACATCAATGGTAATTATTTTATTATTATTTCAAAGAAATTCATTAATTTGTAATGGATCAAAGATTTCCACGTCATCATTTTCATCATCTGTTGTAATAAAATCAACAGCTGTACTTGTAGCTTTCAATTTAATATATTAAGGGGTGTTTTGTTAGTTGAATTAATTTCGCTTTATTTACTTGTCTCTTTAATTTCCCTTATTTATATCGTTTTTATTCAATTTGATTGACTATTGAACATAAACATATTTTTGCAAAGATGATTTTTCCATAATTTCAGTTTGTTATATTTATTCGGTTATAAAAAGGAAAGATCGTCAAGGGGAAAACGTATAAAAAGTTAGAATTAATTGAAGCGAATATTGAGTCAAGTATATATTTCAACCAGAATCAAGGATCATAAGATTTAAAGGTAGGGAAAATGGGGATGATGTACATGAAGATGGGAAAATTAAAAAACGAAAAAGAAATTAAATAGTATCGATTTTAGTATAT
This sequence comes from Stenodera caucasica, assembly GCA_037414795.1. Lineage (NCBI taxonomy): Eukaryota > Metazoa > Arthropoda > Insecta > Coleoptera > Meloidae > Stenodera > Stenodera caucasica. The sequence goes on along the minus strand of JAZBGZ010000209.1, from coordinate 48,645 downwards.
TTATCTTGATTTTTTTTTTTTGTGAGAAGTTATCAGTACTTTAATGTGTATTTATCTGAAATGGTGGCAATAATTTTAGAATAAGGGATGCGGTTATCGTCGCTTTTATGAAAAGTACTACCAGTCAATTTTCAGTTACGCCTCGTCAGGCCAGTCACCGTGTATGAAAAAGCATTTAAAATGTAAATTTTTAAATTTGAATTTTTATTACTGCAACTAACCACCCCCATCCCCCTTTTCTCTTACTCGCCACAATAAAAATTGTTTTATACCTTTTTAACAATGTTTCCTAAAATTCGATTAAACATTTCAAAAATTAATCAAAGACATAACAAACAAAACGATAAAACAATTATGATGAAGTTTTAATTGCTATTAGAGTTAATTTAGTTTTTGACCAACAAAAAAAAAAGAGTTGTCGGAAATTTGATTTCATGTAATTTTTCTGTTTGAATTGTTCTCTTTCTATGTACCTATACTTCATCCAACCTATATGGGACGTTGTTTTTTTCTTTGTGTATTTTTACCCTTTGAATAGTAAAGGGAAAGAAGAATTTTTAATTTTGTTAAGTCCAGCGGGCTGGTTTTTCAACATTCGTTTTCTATCTCTCTAATGAAGTTATATAATTTGCATCTCAAACGTATATTTTTCGCTATATACATAAATATTTTTATTGTTTTATATTTGTTTTCAGTAAAGTTGAAAAGTTTAATCAGCTTCAATAGAACGAAGATTGGCAGTAAGTGATGGAGTATATATAGATTTTCATTTGTTTGTAATATTGGCTTAATTTTCTATGTACATCATCCATATGTATCTTAGCAGTTTGTCGATTCTCTTTGTGTTTAATGTAGAATTCTCATAATTTATTTATGGATTTTTGCCTTTGTTTCATCCATTATGGTGTCTTTAGATAGAGAAATCTTGCTCTCACCTTTATATCAATTTTTTATTAAGGGATTGACCAACTTCAAAGAATTTCTGCCTATATCTTTTCTATAATAACATGACTGATCTTTTCTCTGTTGTTGGGCATTTTTTTTTTTCGGTTTGTGACATACAAGAAAATAGAATTTTTGAGTCTTTCAAACAACACAAATCCATCTCGTTCCACATGTCATCTATTTGAATATGATTTTCTTTGGTATCATTTTCATTTAAATAAAAACAAAATATCTTTTTGAATTGTTAAAAGGGAAATTGTAAATAAAATAGTTGACTGTTGTTATCCTTATGTTTGGTTTTTTTTTTTTTTAATATTTTCAAATATGTCATGGATGTTTAAAACAAAAACTAGAAATTGGATGTGAAATTGTTGGATTCAATTTTGTTCCCTTTTATTCTTGATGCATTTCCTTTTATCTAATAGAAATACAAAAAAGATACTTATACATTAGAATTTAGTGAAGTTCTAGATTTTGTAAAATATAATCTTCTTTTGTAGATGTTCAATTTATAAATTGCCTCGAAAATTAATGTTTATAGTTGTGTTATTGTAGATAAATTGAATGTTTATAGTTTTAGTGGAATTCAATTAAACAAACTTTCGGTTGACTGACATGAGAATTACTGTCTAATTTTATCATAAAATAAAGGAGAATTTTTATTTGAGTTTTTTGTCTTTTACCTAATTAATTAAATTTCTAGGGAAATGCATAGACTTTTGGTTAACTAGTTGAGTTCCAATTAAAATCTCAATTTTAAAGCTAGAAGAAAGCTTTCAAACTCCAAGTAATTATACTCTAGTTATTTATTTTTATTTGTGGAATTATCTAGAATCTACTAGAATATTGTCACTTCTATATTTATTCAATAGAAAAATGAATAATGAAGTCATTTTTTGAACTTCAGTCAAATTCGACTCGGTCTCTATTAACTACTTCATTAATAATAATGTGGCAGTTCACCTAGGATTGATTAATATTACAACTTAATTGAATAGTCAACTTTATTTAATGATATCTGAAAATCTCTGGCTCAACATCAGTGATTTATAATTTATAACCGTGTGCCAAATTCCACAGTGTCTAATGATACTCTTGAAAAAAGCCCTAAGAAAATTAAGTATTATTAGCGAATTTAAGAGATTTCGATGTAGCTTATAAATTTGGTTGGAAACTTCGTTTGGAACTCGTAAAAAAATCTATTGTAAATATTGACCATCAAAGTGTTCTACTCAATAGGACTATATTTATTCAGGAATTATAGGTCGAGATTATTTCAAATTAGACTATTTGTAGGTATTTGTGGCTTGTGGTTCTATCGATAATCAAATGATACCCAAATTATTGGAATCTATGCCAAAACGATGTGCAGCTATTTTGAAAACAAATGGGCTCTCAACAAAGTAACAATGATTTAAATATATTTTATAAGCTGCTTTCCTCACCTGGGTCAATACTGAAAATTTTGAAAATCGAATAGAATTATCCCCATTTATTTGAATTTTTGGTTTCAATTTTCATAAATCATCAACATTTACATTAATTCATTGCTTGAAACCTTATTCCAAGTAATTACACTTTTCAAAAAATGTCTTTTCATTATTCTTAAGACTATTTCAAGTTACTTTAATAAGCTTCTAATTCTGACAGTTTTTGCAATTGTTTTAGTCACTATCTAGAATTGTTAATTTATGTTGTCTACTCCACAATTGTTGACTTGAGATCAAAATTAAACCCTTCAAATCAAAAGTCGCTTCGTATAA
>JAZBGZ010000209.1:34849-45888 GCA_037414795.1 Stenodera caucasica | reverse complement strand
ATCAGTACAATTGCCAAAAAAAAAAAAAAAATTAGCAAGTTATATTTGTTATTTATTTATAAAATGGAATTTTTGCCAGTTTTTTTTCTCGAGTTTATTGCTTGCAATGTGGATGGAATACGCTTTTATATTTGCTATTTAATAACAATAAGTTTTGAAATATTTTCTGATAGATATTTTTATGGAAAATCAAATTAAAATAAAAAATAATAAATAATGGAACTACGCAAAAAGGTTGTAATATTTTTTAAGATTATGGGATCAAAATAGTAATTCTATAAGGGTAATGGAAATTTTTATTAAAAATCAAATTCTATAACATAATGTTGAATAGAATTTCCGACACAACTTTATAGAAGCAAAGTATTCTTTCATCATTTATTAACATTAAATTGATTATGGAAATATGAATATTGAAGTAAAAGATTTCTGGTTTAATTCACGTATAAATTTTGAAATGTTAAATTTATAATAAAGGCTGTTCATTTATAATTAAAAGAAGAAAGTTGATTATTTTAAAATTACCCCTATAAACAAACCTATTCATCTGATAACAACAGCAACAACAATAATTTTAATATTATCGCATTATTCGCTCATACAAACAATTATTAATTCCGAGATTACAAAGTGGAATGTCTTTGTTATTCCGCCCGCATAAATTGTCACGATTTAGTTAGCTATTTTTCCAACCCCCAACTCGCTATATTTGTTTATTGTTAATTTTTATGCTAAATTCCACATAATCAAACGATTCCCATTATAAACAGCAAAATTATAAATAGTGGTGTATTTTTATTCAATTAAAAATTATTACGAACAAAATCATTATGCCATCATTCATAGAAGATATAGATATATGTTGTTGCTTGAACCATCAGAAACCGGACATGTCAATTTCCTTTTCATACCGGAAACAATCAACACCCGATCTGATAACGATTTCACCTCTGTTTTTTGACCAGTCCATAGTAAATATCAACGATCAATATTCAATTATTTTGTTTATGAATTTCGAATGTAGTTTGCTCATTTTGAAAATTAATTTTTCATTAATTAGAATAAAAAATTAGTTTGTCTTCATGTTAATATCAATATTGTTGTTATTATTTTTCGTTTTAACAATGGATTTTTACGATAATATGAGAGGTATATGAACAAAAACATTTCCAATTGATTGTTGATCGAAAATAAAACGAAAACAAATTTTATATAGAACTATACGGTCTATTGTATAATAGTTTACTGTATGTTTTGTTTATATTAACATTGCACTAACCTAGATGAACATATAGGGGTCTATGTGTACATTAACATGTAAAGGTTACATATACATTTCAGTATATAAAAGCGTACATGTTTAGAAAACCCTCATCAGTTTGGGCTACGTTCAATGTCGCTTTCATCTTGTTGATTTATTGAAAATTCAAATAATACAAATAAAAGATTCTGGATGAGCAATATTGATGACTGTATTTCTTAATAATTGATGTAAAATACACCGAAAGAAATACTTAATGCTTTTAAATTATATAACTTTGACAGCGAAAAGAACGAAATAGAAGAGAACAAAAAATTTTACGGAATTAAAAAAAAAAATTGTTCCCCAACATTCTTTTCTTAAATATTCTCAGCTCTTTAAGTATATTTTCTGACCATTCTTTTTTTTTCGGGGATCTTTACTGTTATTTTAATGCTCGGTCAATTTTTTCTTTCTATAGCAATGAAACCTCTAAATTTTTTTCTGCTTTACGTCTGGAATTTCTTCACAAAATCACCCATAAACATGAAGTATGTCAAGTTGCTATGATTTGGAGTCTATTTCGAATGTTGAGAATTTCTCTCCATTTTTTGATAAGAAACTAAGAGTAAAGTTGATCGGTTTTTCTCCAAAAGTAAAATCTATAAAAAAATCATTTCGATTTCTTTCATTTTTCCTCCGAAATATTGATTCATCCCTTCAGATATTCGTACATTATAAAATATTCCACTAGCAACAGTATTCTGTCTGTTGTTCAATTTGTATGTTGTTATTTGGAATTCTGTCTTGTTGTTTTCATTCATTTGCTGTTCTTATTAAATTCTTAACAGATTTAATAAATTTTTAAAATAGTTGATTTGACTCGTCGACATGTTTTTAATTATTTATGATTCCTTGAATGAATCTGGGAATTAGTTAGTTTAGTTCCTTTATTTATTTTCAGAGATTCACACTGAATACCGGATGTCCCGTCGAGAATTGTTAATGTAACTGATATCACGGTTTTAATTTGGATCGAAATTATTTCATTTTGTGATTATTGAAAACAATTATTTTCTTCTGTGACGAATTAGGAGATATATCGACCAGAAATTCAAATATTGATGTAGTTTTTTTTTGCCGTTTAATACGCAATTTTTTTCAAAGACTAAGAATATCCGGTATATGTCTGCAAAATTATTTTTGGTCTTTTGAAAGAGATATTAAATCTTTTAAGTAACTTCTCAAGTTCTATATAGTTTTTTTTTAAAACTCTATAGAAAAAGCTTTCGATAATTTGTGGAGAATTCTCAAGTTTTTTATTTATTTGGACAGTTCTTATTGCAAAATTACAGTATATCACTTAAATGATTCACAATTTTCATAACAAAATTATCTTTATTTCACTTTTATTATTACGTTATTATCTATAAAAGAATTGATACTATAAATTTCAAATAGTGAAATACTAGATTCGTGAGAATATTTCAAATTTTTGACTATAACCTAAAAATTGTTGATCAATTCAGAGAAATTAACATAAGTTTTTTAGGGAGCCGTTGAAAATCTCTTATCTTAATTTTATTCCCTTTTTACGGAAATAGAGTTCTTTTATTGTTTAATCCATTTGATACTTAAATCACTGTATGGAACGAGAACAAAGATTTTATACTTATTTTAACTCGCATCTCTGCTATAATTTGAGTCGTTTTCAAGATTTAATGCGATTTCAAGTAAGTAACGAATCAAAATTAGGACAAAATTAGGACGCTCTTGTCATTAAAATCATAACTATATTGAAATAATCTTAAAGAATTATTGATTTTGGTCATTAGATTATTGTTAATATCCATGAATTCGTAATTGTTTACTAGGAGTGAAATTTTAGTTATTTTCTACAAATCTTTATTGGCTTTTCCACAATTTCGCATTCGCACTATAAAGCTTCATTTATTTATAAATTTGTCAATTTTGTAGAAAGGAAATTAATTTTCGTATATTGTGATTTGAAATTGTGTACCAACAAGTGTCACCATTATTGCTATCTTTAATGAACAAATTGTAATAGAGATAATCTTACAATCGTTAGTATTGATAATCGTCAATGTATTCAACAATTCACTATTAATTCAGTGAAATATTCGTTTATATTCGTTGTTAATAAGTATTTATAGTTTCAGTATTTGTTATTGTTATTCAAATGATAGAATAATCTTGGAGAATAAAACAATAAACTCACTATTGAAATTTCATAGTTGTAATCATAAAACAATGAAATGTTCGAAATCTAAAATGACTGAATCCATACATCTATAAAAGCGCTTTTATGGTTGTTATATGGTCAGTTTTCTTCTGACAGTTTGACAATAGCTATAAACAATAGAACAATATTGGAGTTGTTTCATTTTGCCCGGCGCATCCACCAAAACTACAACACTAATCACAAAAATAAAATACATATTCAATCTATTTTCATTGGTATTTTTTTGATTAAAATAACTAATATAACAAGTATGACATAGTTTAAATAGCAACTAGCACTTGTTTTTTTTTTTATGTGACAATTTTGAACGTTGTGATATGCAAATTTCATCGTTTCATTAAATACGAACACATACTATTTAAAGTTTATCAACATATATACAATAGTCTGTTATAATTTATCGTTTGCCGATAAAATTATATATAGAGAACACATAAAATGTAGCAATTTCATCAGAATGATGACTTCATGAAAATTTCAAGAGATTGTTGTTAATAAAAATTTAAATATTTGTGAACTTTTATAAGAAACAGTAAATACTGGTGGATAGAATTATTTTGGAAATAGCCGCAATGTTCGTATGAATATTTAAAGAAATATCAACATGGAAAATAAAAATTAAAGAACTTGTAAAAAACAACAATTCATTGTAACAATTGTGCTGACACATAAAAAAAAATGGGAGAAAATTTGAAAAAGAAAAAAATACCGTAAGAAAAGGGTAAAGAAAAATTCATCTATTCTTATATTTCACCCTCCTTATGCTAACATCTACACAATAAAGACATACACAATAGCTCGTTATATACAACAGTAACAACACAAAATACAAGTCTGTAACTATTTTGAAGAGTATGGTACTGTATTTATGTAGATATCATTCAAGAATTTCACTATTGAATAGCAAACTTTTGTCCGAATTTAATTTTACAACAATAGCAATAGCGATAAAATCACAATTATTCGGTATATTGTTGTGAAAGTCAACATTGATAACGAATTACATAAGAAATTGTTTTTTATTTACAGTTAAAGCTATAATTTAATGTTTTTCTAAGACAATTATTTCTTTTATATGTTTGACTTGTTTCTATGCCTTTTGCTTAAATTAATTTTTTTCTATTGCAATCGAAAATAAGCTGTTTTTTCTTCAAATAGATCCGATGTTCAACATACTTTCTTTTTATATTATTATTTTCGTTGGCTTGTATCGGAAATTGAAAAGTCATCAATCACGACTCTAAAGGGTGGTTTCGGCTATTTTTTCTTGTATATGCCAATATAAATGTCCTGCACGAATAGCTTTACAGAAATCTCTCGATCATTACCAACCCCTTTTTGCTTTAACAGAAAAAAAAACAAACCATTATCAATATTATTAAATATTAAAAGTTTGCGTTCAATTTTGATTAGTAAAGTTGGAAAAACGAATAACGTAAAAGATGGAATAATTCGTTGGATTTTATAATAGAATAACTACAATATGGTTGAGTAAAAGTTGTAATTGTGTTCAGAAATTAATGAGATTTTATAAGATTTTATTAAAATAATTAAAATTTTCTAAAATAATAAACTGTACTGAATTGTTTGAACATTTTTGGTAATTTAATCTAATTAATTTTACGAAAATTTTGTATTCATGGAATCGTTCTTAAATTACACCTGAATTTTCACCATTTAAACGATTTTTTTTTCACTATTATTATTTGGACAATGTTTCTCTGTTCTCAAACAAGTCACGAATAGAGTAAAAGCGAGAAGAGTTTGAAACAAATGAAATTTTCTAATGGGATTCCAAATATTTCCAACAGGATTACGTTTATTGGTTTTTTTTATCGTTCTATTGAAACGATCAGTTAAATGAGAACTATATTTTATGTTATTTTCCTTATAATAAGATCATTATGAATTGTTTTTTTTTTTTGATAATTTGAAATTTTTTATTCAGGGAGTTTCAATTATGGCGTGTTTTTCCGCACATTTTCCATATTGTTTTCGAATAATTTGTTAGAGAAAAGCTCATATTCGCTACGGTAAACATCGTGATTGGAATATTAATTCATGCTGACCAACCACTTAGTTATAAAGCCTTCAAACATATCACTACCACTATTATCACATATAGTTAATTGTATAAGGGGGTTGTTAATTCCCTTATTCTATACCTATGATATCGAATTCCTGAATAATAATTCATAGAGATGAAAAGATACATAGATTCCTTATAGAATAACATAAAGACGAATTTCTCGTTTTTCTTACGTCTTTATATTAACTGAACTACTTAAATATTTACTAAGTAAAGTTGGCAGTACTTAATATAATCTCTGTCGGAAGCAAAAGCTAAATAATCGTCCTAAAATCCTTTCCTACATTTCTCCAGGTAGATTGTTAAATATGAAATATTAAGACCAAAAGATGGAATTATGTTTTCATGGTGGTTGTTGTCGTAGTAATGGTGGTGGGGGTTGGTTTCTATTACCATACGCGTGTGTGTAATATCTGCATTATGATACCCTTATATTAGTTATAATTTTTACTAATTTTCATTGTTTTTTGATAAGAATGCTTGAAAATTTTGGTAATGATTTATTGTTGTTTCTCTATTTTTTTCTAAATTCACACTATAATTGTTTGAGAATTTACGAAAAATTGCACTATTCTATTTTTGAGCACTTTGCACTTGAATTGTTTTCCAAAAATAAAACAAACAGAATAAAATTTTTGACAATTATAAATCAAATTTGTTAAGAGAATAAACAATTGAATATTGAATAAATTGTCAGAAATTTGCCAATTTTATTTGTGAAAAGCATTAAATTTGTGGAAAAACAAATCTAATTGTAACAATTTCTATCTCTTTCTTAAGTGAATGTATGTTAATTTCTGCAATAATATTAATTTTTGACGTTCTTTTTTAATTTTCTTTTTTCTTTCTTTCTAGGGGGTTGAATGTACTAAGACGACTGAAGGTGAGTCTTTTTCTTTGTGCTTTTTGCATGTTTTGCATCTTATTTTTTTTTTTAATTATTATAAATGTAATGTATTGACTTTAATTCTCTTTTTACACCCTTAAATAATGATTTATGATATTGTAAGGCGGAAAAAATTATGAATTGCGGTTTCGAATTAATTTCAATTAAATTCTTGTTTTATTTAATTTTTTTTTTTTGTACTAAATAAAGAAAAAACCATAGGGGTGGTGGAATTATTGCGTCGACACTATACTACCACCCTGTCGCTTTTATAATTGTGAAATAACTAGTTAGAATTCAATAATTTTATACGATTATCAACCGTATAGTTGTTTTATATAAAGAATAATTTTCTAAATTCTCACCCTTGTGATCGTTTCAATTATTCAAACCTGTAATAATGTTGGTATGAATAATAAGCCAAGCGTATATGGCCATGAGGTTAGCTATACATAATAAATGTAACAGAGTACTTAATTATTAGTGAAGAGAGTTGGTGAATTTCGTCCAAAATACTCAAACCTTACTAACTTTTTTTTTTCTGTTATAAGAAAAATTTTTGCAACGGTGCAGTTTCAATTAAAATTATAGTTGGCAATTTTTTTATGTTTTGTTTTGTAAAATTGCAACTAGTGATTTCATGACTTTGAATTTTATTATAACACTTGATTAAATACAGCACGCTCTTCCTTTTCTCACTATTTATACCACTTGGAGTTTATTGGGGAGATTTTTTTATTTACTTATAGAACAATTTGTATTTGTGTGTGTGTGTGTTTGTTTATGTGTGTATTTGTGTGAAAGAAAGGCGGGAAAGAAAGCAAGAGGGTAGTTCTATTTTTATTTCCTGACAAGCTAAATTGCACTAACATGTTGGTGGTTGGTTTTCGTGACATTGTTGTTTCGACATTATTAATGTTTAATTTTGCTGAATTCTTTCTTAGTATTATTCTCATCATCCCCTAAAATTTTGTTTTATTTTACGAAATTAACAAAATGATAGATAATAATTTCTTTGATTAATTCAGTTTAAATTGAGATTGATTTATATTGAAAATTTGTTGAAGACATAAAAGGGGATGAATGAAGGTTGTATCTTGGGGTTGTGAATTTATAGTTTGTCAACAGTCATATTCAAATCACAGTAAGCATATGTAAAGTTTAATCTGTTATGATAAACTGCTTGTCACAAATACGGTAATATTTCATATTTACACATCTGCTCAGATTTTAGATTTTTGTTGTTTTTTTTATATCTACCCTTTGTTTTATTTTGGGAAAAATGAAATTTCCAAATAATTTGTCATGATCGGTATTAATAATGTAACCGTTTAAGTTCAATCTACCATCATCATTATCATCCAGTCAACTACGACGATTATTCAACCCCTTTTATTATTTTGTGGTTGAATCAACGTAATTCATTTCGCATGACCTGATGCTTACTCAGTCCATTCATCAAAATTTTCTCTCCCTATATATCTCACTATACCTGGCCAATTAAAAATAATAGGCAAAAAATTTGACAACAATAAAATTCTAATTATGTCGTTCTATCTTGTTTTGACAGCCGTAAATTATTTTATAAAATTCAGTTATTTCGAAACTAAGTCGAAAAAAACTATATTTATAATATGTTCGCCTATTTATCATTAGTCCATACTACAACCCTATAATTTGATGGAACATTATAGTAAGTAATAACGACGGAACTATGTTAATTTAGTTATAAAGTTGAGGTAACGCAACTTCCCCTTATAGTTCCTGCATACTCTCATTTTCAGTAGATATTTATAGTTTGCCCAAGATAGTGGAAGCCCAAATTTATAGTGAAGAAAAAATTTTAACCATCATCAACTCTCTTATAATTATTAATAGACTATTGAAATGTTTACATTATGATGACAGTTGGAATTAATAAATATGCTATATTTTTTTTTGGGGACTGTATTCAAAAACAATTTTTAATATCTTGAATTTCTCTTCGTATAAATGCAATGAAGCAAAATCGGCTTAACGTAAGAAAATTGTCTTTAATATCGTTCAATGTTGCGCCCCTTCTTGGTTTTTTTTTTGTTTTTTTTAATCGCAAAATTCTTTTAATTAAGAAATCGGGGGTGGTGTTTTTCAGTTCTTTTGAATTTTAATTCGTTATGATCCTTGATACTTTTTGAAAAGTTTAACACGTTCTTGATTTTAAAATTTATTTAATTACATTGAAATTTAAAGGTTGGGAATTTTTGTTGTTAATTCTTCTTTCTAATTTTCGCTTTTGTTTTGTTGAAAAATAGAAAATTTCCTGTCAATATGATGGTTCCCATGAGTAACATCCATTAAAAATTGTTACCTTGCTAGATATCTATCATGTATATGGAAAAAAAATGTGGGAGGGTGTGGGGGTAGAAAGAGAGTGGATGTTGAAGGGCCCCTTGTTACTTATCTGAATGTAAGGCGTGAATTTTACGTCTAAAAATAACCTTATCAAGTATTTTCCTATCAATTTTCCAACATTTTAGCATGTAAACAACAGCATCAATGTTGAAGGTATTCTTATTTTTCCCAAAAGAACGATCAGTCTGCGTCGAAAAATACCTTATATACCTTCTAAAATATATCTATACATATAGAAAAGATTCACTTTGGCCGTTTTTATGTCGTTGTTTCCACTATATCATGAAACTACCACTACCAACTAGCTCGTATCATCCTAAATTATTTCAACCCTCTAGCAACAGCATTTATGAATAATTCATTTTCGAAGGATATAATATAAACGTGGAGCAACCGGTGGGTTTGTAGTAGTAATAGTAGTAGTAGTAGTGGTGGTGGTCATTTATTTAGCTATTTGATTAGAATCATGGATTAAAATTATTATATTTTTGTTTGTTTGTTTGTATATTGAGTAATACCTTCAGGGAATGTTTCAATTGATCCATTGATTTTCAATCAACCCTTACTACGTTGTTGGGACAAATCGGGGTATGGTCATTGGACTCATTACGTTAACAATTCCAATGTCTGTTATGGTAACAACATTGTTTCAATGTTTGTTAATTTGATTTCTGTTGATTGTGGATGAATGGTGGCTGTAATCAATTAATTAATTAATTAATCAATTCAGTCTAATAGATGGGGAAATAATGGGGACTTTGTTTTTTTGTTGTTCTATAGGGGTCGTTTTTGTGGTTTCAACACAACATTTCTAAAACAATTTATAAAGATAACAAAAACGACGTTAAAACCATAGGGAATTTGAGATTGGTAGCAAAACGTTCATGAGAATATTTCAGTCTTTTGTCAACTTACATTAGAAACAAGGGAAAAAGGAGGGTGAGAAATAAAGGAAATATGAGCGAGAGAGAGAGAGAGATTAGTATAGCTTACTTTTACTTCGTCGTTCAGGCGTTGTTAATTTAAATTTGAAAAAGACTCATAAAGAAAATTAATCGTCTTTGCTAGAGACACCTGGCGCACGCCACCATTACCAATACCACCACCACCACCACCACTATCACTAAAATCATCCCTTTTGTATTTTCATTAAAGAAGAAGTTTTTCGAATTGTTTATAACCGATTTAAATTGTTTTCTATAAGTCTTTATTTAAGACAATGAATAATTGATGATCAATTAGTTGTTTTATTAGCAAGTGTTCGATTTAATTGACGTGACAGATTGGAGGGTTGTTGTTCGATTGAAATTTGTAGAAGAAGCAAAGAAATTTTTGTTTTTTTTGTTGATAATTCCATTTTTCTGAAATTGATTCATACGATTATACAGGGTGATTTTGATTCGATTCGATCGATTCGTTTTTGTTCAATTGATAACAACTTCTCTATTTCTTAAGGATGCCATTTTGGACATTCATTTTATTCGAGAGCATTTTTTTCTCAATTCAACAATGTGTCACACTTGATAGTTTATCGAACTTAAATACAATAAGGTACTTAATTAAGATGCTCAATATCATCTAGTTACCTTTAAACTGGTGGTAACCATGGAAACATTCGAAGCAACAATCAAACGTTTCCATGGCTATCATCAGATTAAAGGTAATTTGATATTGAATGAGTTAAGTATCTTATTTTTAAGATATTTTGCACTTAACATTCACAAAATATCATGTGTTGGATTGGAGGAAAAAATGCTATCGAATAAAGTGATAATCCAATATGGCATCTATAAGAAATGAAGAAATTAATATTAATTGAACAAAAACGAATCGATATATCCGAGAATGAATAGTAACATGAGATGGAGAATGTCTCTTTAAAATTATGGTCCTCGAATTTGAATCACTCTGTATACATGTATTTGTATGTATTGTAATTAATGTTTTGTAGTTGAGGGTTTTGCTTCTTTATTCCGGAAATGTTGAAATGGTGCTTTTGTCTTAAATCCACAAGCATATGATTGTTTCTGTTTTGGGCTAATTGGAACGCTTAATATACACAATACTACGGTCGATGTTTCTGGTTTTAAGAGGGACTTTAACTAGACGGATAATCACACGTCTGATTGAGATTTATTTTATCTTGTTGTGTTGTATGGTGAATGAAAGA
>JAZBGZ010000209.1:23863-34767 GCA_037414795.1 Stenodera caucasica | reverse complement strand
TGGAAAAAGTCTAATAAAATCCTAGATGTAATTTTTGCTTCTTATCTCTCTCCCTCTCTTTATTTTCTTCATCTTCCTTAGGGAGAAAGATAAATTGGTGTCACAATATTCAATTTCCTTCCAACTAAAAATTTTTTTTTTATTCTCCATCATCATATAGTTTGAAATTAATTCCGTTAAATAAGCAAACTATTGGTAAGTAATCAATTAAATCTTGTTTACTTGTGGTATTAAATCAGACGAAATAGCTTCCCAGCTACATACGTAAGAGGATATTATGCATAAACATGAGCATATATGCTTCAATATAGATGTATGTATGATTGAAATGTATATGGATCATGCTTATCATCTAAGGTAAAGCGGACAAGGTTGATAATGATAGTAAATATATATGTTATAATGGTGTTAATATACAAACTAGAGTGTTGGGGGATATGATTTAAATTTATATTATGTCCCAAAACAAGACGAATATCTCATCAAAGACTAAAATTTAACTTGTATAGTCCAAACTGTATCTGTAATAATACTAGATTGGCTTTGTACCTACCACCTTGTATATTATCATCAACATCATTGTCATGATTATAGTTGCTATCCTTCAAAATTTATGCAAATAAATTGTTTATAAGCTTTGAAAGGGTATATAGGGGCTCTATCAGCAACAACCTCTTTGACACGTGTAGATATTGTAATTGAATCTCTCAATTTATATTAGATAGATGAAACACTAGTAGCACTATGTTAACAGTTAATTAATCCCAATTTTGTTTAATTTTTTTTGCAATATGTGAAACGCCGAAAAAAAACAACAACAACAAGCCAACACCTACTATGATGTTGATATAATTAAGTTAACAAAAGAAGCAGTTGACAAGCTGGCCTTTTGTACCTAAATGTTGTAAAATTGGATAAGCGATTAATTAATGTTGTATGTACTACCTCTATGTTGAAAATGGGCATAAAGTCAACTTCCATTTAAACAATAACATCTAATATTGTATTGTTCTTGAATATAATCAGTTTTGAATGTAGGTTAACCCTCATTGACTGGAGGGATTTCTATTTTAGTTACTCTAATCACTCAATCTAATACTATTGTAATTTGTATACAGATCCGTATAGAATTCCAAGTCCCATTAGGGAATATCTAGTTTAACTATTTAAAATTCTTTTAATCGAAATTTATATAAAAATTATAACAATTATAGAGAATAAAATCCACTCTCAGTATACATTAACCTGTTTGTTTTTTTTTGGTGGTAGAATTTAAATAAGGGTGTCGTGGTAAAAGTAAAACTTTTTAGAAATGTTAAAATTCAAGAACATATGAATAAATTCACACTTATTATACTTTGACGATTTTGAAATGTATTAAAAGTGTTGTAAAGTAGTTTGAATATAAAGAGTAGAAGGGAAAAAAACCAATAATGTATGGAATATTTTGTTGAAAATTTTCTAAAATATCGATAAAAGTTTGAAATTATTTCAACCATCTCATCAATTTTCCTAAAATAACTCCATTTCCTTTCATTAATAATTTTCCAATTTTTCTCGTTCAAATTTCCATATAGTAGATGAATTTCGTATTCAACACATTTCGATTATTCGAACTATTATTAATAAAATCATTGTTCCTATTGTCAATTGAAGACTAGCGGAAACTAATTATTCGACCATTTCAATAATTTCGATCGATGGAAAAAGTTGTTTTTATTTCTCTATTTTTCTCAATCAATCAATGGCTTTCATTTTGGAGGACAAAATAGAAGAAATGTTGGTCATTTCTTCTGTTATTCTTTTTTTCATTTATTTCGGTCCAATAGGGGTTGAAAATTGTGCACTAAACGAAATGTCTTTCTATAGAAAAGTTGGCATTAACTAGAATAAATCTCTCGATTTGTATCTGTCAGCAATTCAGAATGTTGGACTTATTGATTGGAATAATTATGGAAATATTGAATAATTTCAAAGTTTTCGATAACGATTGAGTTGATTTGAAATTGAACTTTCTACTTCAACTAGCCATTTCTATATAAATAAATAAACAAATAAATAAAACTAGAGTATAACTGGAGATTTGCCAGTAAATATATCGATTCAATTTTGACTCCGTTTTCAAAACATTTTATTCAATTTGAAAATATTTCATTCGAATATTCATTGTTATTTTTCATTTTTGAAAATTATCGAAAAGTCTCTAATTTCGCCATGTTAATGGAACAGCATCAAACAGATATTATCGTACGATAAAAATCCAGAATAAAATTGAAAAATGTCATGTGAATATTTACTAGGGAACTAAACCAAACCAACCACCTCTAGGGTATAAAAATAATGAATAAAGTTCTTCGAGTCCTTTTAAATAATATTTACTTTAATCTTTCTCGTTTTCGGAACCCCCCTAAAATACTTTTTTGTATGTTTTTTTTTCAAAAATTTACAAATTAAATATCTTTCTTTGTCTTTGTTTTGTTCATTAATTTTTCATTTTTGCAATTTCCATTAAAACATTTTATAGAACTATTACATTATTTCGTTTGATTTTTGCAAGAAACATTTCAAAAAAAGATATAAATGGAAAGAAAATTGAATTGTTAGTGAAACACCAGCTTGCTTTGTTGTTGGAAGTAATTGAGGACTCTTTCTTGAAGTTGATTTTTTTTATTATACTGCCCTTTTTCCAATACTAAGATTAGATAATGGTGGATTTCATTTTGTTTTCTTTAGTTTAATTTATTATATGTGTTATAAAAATCTATTGAATAAAAATTGAAATAATTAAGGTAAGGAGATTGAAAATTTTCGAATCAATAAAGAAAAGTTCAACGTTAATTTGCTTGTTCTTTATTCAATTATTAGGATTTTCAATGACAAAAGCTATCTTGTACATTTCACGAGTAATTTATCGATAAATTAAAGAACTTTCTTTCATTTGGAATTTTTGTGGGGAAAAAATGAAATAATGAGAAGTTCTATAATGTAAAATTGAATCAAAGTTTTTCTCAAAAGATTTTCAAATTTATATCAAAACATTTTTTGTATTGATCATTTTTTTAATAATATTATTAACTTTTTTTTATAAAAATTCAATGTTTATTTAGTAGAATCAAGCTGAAGTCCTATATATAATTTATAATGTTGGCACATCTCATATCCTCTCTTAATGTTGTCGAAAAATTGCCATTATTCATTATGTCTGTATTAAAAAAAAATGATAATTGAATGGGCGATGTTTCATTTACATTTGCAATGTGAATTTAGTTTGCTTTGGAGAAATAAATAAAATATTTATAGTGGGTTAGAACAACAGTTAAAACAGTAAGACCGCTCATAAAATACCCAGGGAAATAGCCTTTGGTCAAATTATATAAATAAATAAATTTGAAAAAGTACCACCGCATTTTACTACAATTTAATTTTTTATTAATATTTGATTTTATAATTCCATAATTTTAATTTCTCAAAGACAGAAAAAACCTTAAATTATAATCCAGACAACTGTTCGATTATCTATAATAAAATTTTATTATTAGATTTTATTATTTTAATAGAAAAAACTAAAAATCAACAATAATAATCACTTATGGGTAATTGTTGAAGTTGCAGTTAATTTTCAACTTTTTGCCATTCGCAATATTAATTTCCAACAGATTATTAGAGAATTTTACCTGTCTATCTATCTGCCAGTTTGCTATTTTATAAACTAAAATTATACATAATCTGGATTTGAGTTAGATATTGTAGATTAATATGCAGTCAGTCTCTGTACTAAATAAATGAAATTCTACAAGAAATTCTACCATACCTTAATATTAGGTGAGTTTATAATTATTAATAGATAGTTCAGCAAATATTCTCAAATCAATAATCAATTTATATCGGAATAACTCAGCTTTTTCCCATCAAAATTACTATTTCAGTAAGTCTCCAACCCGTTTTTTGAGTTTCTCAACCACAATTTGGAGTAATTTCTGCCAATTGTTATAGTTGTCAATTTTCTTTGTTTTTAGTATAAAAATTTCTTTCAATAGATATTCTTATTTATCTCATATTTTGATCGTGAGGAATAATTGAATAATTTCCCACTGAACAACCATCAAAATTGTTGACTGTTGTGAATATCCATCGATTTAGTAAAGTTTTCCGATGTTCATAATTATTGCTATAATCTCAAGTCATTTTCCATAAAATATCTCCATTTTAAATAAATTTCTAATCAATTTTTTAGTCGAACTTTTATAATCTTTTATCGTGAATTTCAACTTTCACTTAAAAGATTTGTACATCTTACTGGCTTAGGAACTCCTCCCTATAGAGTAAATTACCAAATTGCACGATTTCGACTACGAAAGATTGAAATAATGAAAAAAAACATACCTCAAATAATGAGTTTTGATCTATAGAGTTGGTTTACTTATTTTTTGTATTAAAAAAACTAGTTCGATATAGTTATTTTCGATTTACTGATTATATCGTGAAGGTAGTTTTTTAAGTCAAATTACCACATTAGTTTTGTGTACTGTGTTGAATTTCTATTGGATCTATCGTTAAGGTGCTAATTAGTATTGTGCCTTATTGTTGGAAGAAAGTATGCCAAACTTTCCTATTGTTTATTTTTTATCTGAATTTATGGAAATTTTAGAATTGATTTTCCAACACAAATGTACATTAAATCATCTTTATCTATTTAGTTTTATAATAATTATTTGAATATTTAAGGTTAATAGGAAAATAGTTCTAGGTTGTTTCTTATTTTTTTCTTTTCTCATTGAACAACTGAAGAAAATCAACATCTAAAAATAATTTTATCATTATATTCTATCGTGATGTTTGTTAATTTTTATTGATGATAGTCTCTCTTATTGCAAAAGAATCAATAAAGATTTTTTTTTTTTTAAAAATGTTGCATTACGTTAATGTTATTATTACAAACCTTGGCCTACTACTATTTCATGTTATATTCAGTTGTTTTTATATCAAATCCGTGCGTTGTGTAATAATAATTTTTTTCGTTCATTAACATATGTAATAGAAAAAATTTAGTAAATTTGATTATGAACAAACGTAATCTTGATGATGATGATGATGATGATGATGATGATAAAAAACATTACTTTTATTGTTATTAAAGGCATCATCATTGGTAATAACTGGCTTCATCATCTAGGAAATAAAATTAGGCGTGGGTTAATTGGATCTAATGTTGATTGTATTAATCAAAGATTGACGGCGACGATGTCATTGTTTTCGGGGCTTGGAAAAAGATGAGATCATTGACAATTTGATAAAAAAAAATATTTATGATGATAAAAAAAATATATATACACACATCAAAAGATGATTGTAATCAAAAATTTTATTATATTATGTCTGTATGTTACATAAAACTAGATAATAGTATTATATTAGCGAAATGAATATTTCTTATGAACTAAATATAGATTTTTATTATTTTGACTCAATTACCGCCAAATTTTTTTTCGGTGTTTATTTAGAATTAAATTCAATACAATAAACAAGCAAAAACAGCAAATAATTTGACATTTTATTGAAAATATTTCCACTTATTCGATTATTATTTCATTTATGAATGCCCTTCTGGTTATTGTAGATTATTTCATAACATTAATTAAATTATTACTGATTTATAAAATATAGAGTTATATGAATATTTTGACAAATGAAAATAACTATTATTATTATAGGTATTTATATCCAAAATAACAAATATATTATTTTGTCCACTTCAATAATTTCAATTTAATGAAATTCACATCGTACTCTTCAAAATTTATTTCGCAAATAGTCGATTTAGAATCGATTTGAAAAATTCAACACTCACATAAATTGAACGATTTTAATTAACTTAAATTTAACACACACCCTCGAAATTCTAATGACGAAAAATTAGTAAATAAACGAGATGTAAACGTAGTCACGTTCAAATTAGTTTGATATTTTTGTTGGGAGTTTGGCGAATTTTTTTTTTTTTTTTGATCGAAAAATTTTGCTGTAATTAACAAAATTGTGAATGTTTAATGAAACGTCAACATATCATCAACATCATCATTATTGCTGTGTGTTCCATACATAAAAGTACTCTAATTAAGGGTTGTAATTCCATTTTGTTTTTTTTTGTTGTTGTTGGAATATTATCTCGTAAGATTTATTATAATCTTATAGTATATCAAAAAGGATCGTTATACAAATTTCAACTATCCCTCAGCCTTAGGGTGTTATATTAATTAAATTTTGTGTATTTTTTAAATAAATTAGAAACTTTGCATTCAATCTATTCAAAATGAAGGGGGATTTTTCTTATTTACGTTTTATAATCAGATTAATAAAGTCGAGTGTTTATTATTATTTGAATTATGAAGAAATAGACCATCGATTTTTATTGCTTGTTATTATCAACATGTACGTTTATGATATATATTTTAAAGGTGGATACCACACCCTTCAACAATTAGGAGGGTGCCGCCTTCAACAACTACAACTATTATTAGGGTTTGTTTTCAACCAAATTTAATTACGTTTAATGCAACAATTTGTTGTTTGATGGTCCCTTATAAATTAAATCAATTGGAAAATTTTCGTTTTCATCTCTTTTGTTCTCTTATTATTATCGATTGTATGACAATAATTCTTGCACAATAAACGGGTATTTCCATTTTCTCTTTTGTTAATCAAGTGGTTTTCTATTTTAATTCAATATATTTGTTTGTGTTGTTTTTTTCAATATCATCAATAATAAAACACTCTAATAGATGATGGATACGTGATTCTATTGTTTTAGAAAAGTTCATCGAAAGTTTTCTAATTAGAAGAAAATTGAATGGGTTTTTGAATTTTTTTGTTAATCCGAAAATTAAACTCTATTATTACCACATTGGGTAATTATTCTTGTTTGTATAATGGGTTTGGCTGGATGGTCTCAAAAAAAACAAATGAAAATGAAAGAAAGAAACAATAGTGTAGGTAGACAGGTAGGAAGTAGGAAAAAAATTTAAAAGAAACTATAAGGGGGGAAAAGATCAATTGTTAGTTGTTTTTGAACTAGATACAGGGTTGTATAGAAGACATTCCTTATTCAACAGGTATATTATACCTGAGCCAGACAGACGCGCACACATACACAAATCCAATATAATATGTATAGGTTTAGCTACATATATACACACATATATGCTTATTATAATGTAAAAAGATACCTTAATGTTTTTTGTTCGTTAATTTTCGATAGTTTTCGAGAGGTCTCGCCCGATTTCCATGCTGTATTAAGTTAGTTTGGCGCGTCTCGGCCAACTTCGATGTGTAGGTATATGTATGTGTTGTGTGGATGTGAAGTGAAACAAATGAACTCGCAGTCCTATTATATAGGAATAAATTAAAATACAGAAAACAAAAAAAAAAATAACAACAAACGACAAAAGAATTCGTATATTACGGTCTTGAATTATTTTTATGGTTTAGTGATTTTAGTTACGTTCTATATAAAAGGTTTTATATATATTATAAATATTGTGAAATTGTGAATTTATTGGGTGCTTAATAAAGCTTCTTTTTTAATACAAAACAGAAGAAAAAAAAGACTTGAGAAATTTGTCTCCAAATCTCGAAGAAGAAGATTATTATTTGAAAAAGACGAAAAGAGAAGGAAGAAGGTTGGTACTTCCATTAAAGAAGTTTTAAACTTCTATGTGAATTTTGTCTTTTATATGTATAAAAAAAAGTCTTCAATACATAAAAGTCTGAATACAAACCTGTTGATGGCGCGCAATTTTTATTATTATTTATCAATAATATTCCGCAAAAATTCCCCATAAAGGTTCTTGCTTTTGGGCTAGGAGGATGATATTTTATACTTTTACTTTCAAAAACTACAACTATTCATAATTATTGTTGTGTTTTCTGCTCTATTTCAAAGGATATTTCAACTATACAATCAGCTCTTTAATTGTTTATCAATAATGGCGGAATTTCCAATCAAAGGTTAATTAATGCGTAAAAATTAACAATTGAGTCATCAGTATTTTTAGATTTTTTTTCCCATAAATTCTGTTGAATATTTAAAAATGTCTGTATTTAATTTGCAAGATTTGTTATTTTGAGTCACTTCGTAGATATGCGACACTGCAAACAATGATGATGATGATGATGATTATATGATAGAAAGTGAATGACATCAACTTTTATTATATCTATCTCTATCTAATAGAGAAATTTATTTCGTTGAAATTATAAGCTTGGGTATTTTATATTTACATCTATCCACCACAAATACGCGACTTGTACTTCATTTTTTTTTTTAATTTAGTTGTTTAATTCTATAGATTGAAAAGAGAGAGAGAGATAGAAGGAGATATTAGTTGAAGAGACGAAATTTTTTCGTACATCATCATCATGATGCGGGTGTTGAAGGTTAAGTCACGGTTCAAATAATTTGACAAAATACATCGTTTTAATTCTATGGGTTGTTAATGTAATTTAAAGCTTAGAAATAAGATGGGCACTTTAAAATTATAAAGCTTCAACTCTCAAATTACTAAATACACACACAAATAGATATATGCAAACTTCCTTTGATGTTTGTTAATTGAATCTGATTAAGGGGGCGTAAAAAGTCATGCGTCTACTTGTAGATCCACCTTAAGAAATCTTGAATTATCGTCAATTAAAACAGGGTGATTGTTGTAATTCAATATTGTGATATTTTCATGATTATTTTTTTTTTCAAATAACGACAGGCAGTTTTTCGTTGAGAAAAATTTTGGAAATTGACCAAAATTTCCGTCATCAGTCTACTTATTTTAAAAGTTTCATCTTCTAAATTCTTGTATTATCTGAAATGTTTAGATTTATAAAAGACTATTGCACATGTTTGATTTTAATGGACAATTTCCAAAAATAAATGTTCACTTTATGATCTTCAAGTCTGAAATATTTAGTGCAATTTTTTTTCTGAGGGTTTTTTCGTCAAAGAAAACTAGAATTTGATGACAATTCAAAATAGATTTCTAATAAAATGAAAGATTGTTTTTGTTTTGTAGAAAATTGAAATACAATATTCCCATGATAACATTTCAGTTTGTCACTCTTCATTTTGTTTTGTTCTATAGTGGAAAATGGTGGTGTTTTTATTTTGTGATTTACTTTTTGATTTAGAGCTTGTGGAAATTGCACTACCGGACATGGATAATTTAAATCGTATAAATCTTGAGTGTGAATAGCTGTCATTTAGAATAGGATAAAAAAAAAAATGAAGTCTAGGAAATTTACAAGAATAACATCTGCTTTAACTAAATTTAAATTAGTCAACAGTGATGACATAAGTGGGGAAAACAAAAAATTAAGAAAATTTCTTTGTAACATACAGGCGAAATGTGGAATTAATGAGAGAAGAAAAGTGAAATATCACCAATTCCATATATAAGATATAACATAAACATTAATCACTGAAAATAATTACTGAATAAAGAAAGAGAATAATATATGAGACTTGTCAACAACTTTTCCAAAGAAACAATAACCATACATATTTTTTTTCAGCAATTTTCCCCGACTTATTATTATGAGTTTTGTCTAGAAAATTATCACAACTACAGCTTTTCTAATTTATCATTTCTCTATTTTCAAAATAATTTCAAATTTTTTATGACGTTTCAAATATTGAGGAATAAAAAAAAATTTCGTTATTTTCGTTTTAGATGTATGTGTGTTTGTTTAACGTTGTCAGGAATAATCCTTATGGGAAAGTTGGTTTAAAAATAGGCGAATTCAATCCTAAATTCTCCTTCTTGTTGCCATTGCTTTAGTCGTTGTTGTCCTTAAGGACTTTTAAGGGTTTGGTTTTAGTTTCGTATAAGATTCTCTAGCAAACATCAAGACAATTTGACATACAAATGTGGAAAAGTTGAGGGAAATTTTTTGTGTATTTTAAACTGAAATAAAATCATTGTCGAGAAAATTGTGTGTATACGAATGAATGGATCAATATAATAGGCGGAAAAAATTGTAAAATTGAATGTCCGTTGGTTTCTATTATATTATTTTCAAAATCGATTTCAATATTTCTATTATTTATTGTTGAAAAATACAAGGTTGAATCCATGATCCGGAACTGTGGAGCCTCCGATTTATTTATTTTTTTATATTTCAACCTTTTCAACGTAATTTCGTCAAGGTCATTGAAGGAGAATACTCTAAAAACCCTAAATAAAAAAAAACGGGGGGAAAACTGAAGTGACAAAAAGACCGTAATATTTAAGCGAATATGTAAAAGTTGGCATGTTTTGTTTTTTTTTTTTTTTGTTTTAGACTCTAGACGAGGGAAATAGCATCAACAACAAACTGTTGATCCACCTGTTCGTATTTTACAGGACTAAATATTTTTCTTTTTATGTAGAAAAGCGAGTCAAGAGTCAACATATGCACCCTTTCAGATTATTGCTTATATTATTTATTCTTTGTATTCTATAGCCCTATGTATGTTTTTTTTTGCCTTCATTCCTTTTTCCATCCCTCATCTCTTTAATATATATAGAGAAAAAAAAATTACAGGGGAATATACGTTAAATCATTCGTATCACGTCCAAAGAAACCACCCGAATGATTCCTATTACGATGATCTCCCATAAAATACTAATGATGATAACAAAACAGACGAATTTTTTTTTTTTTTTCATGATGGTAGAATAGTTTTGTTGTAATTCCACTTCCCAAAGGAAGTGATTATAAAATTATATTATGCCTTATCAAATAAGGGTCTTATCAAATGAGCACGTACGGTACACGAAAAACCGTAAAACCGTTCAAATAAGATAAACATTTCCCTCATTTTTATTACATGTACAATTAATCAAAATAAATATTGTTCGAATTTGTGACCTGAAATT
>JAZBGZ010000209.1:3867-22531 GCA_037414795.1 Stenodera caucasica | reverse complement strand
GAAATAAAAATAAATAATGGTGTATTTTAAAAGGGAGGGTAGTTTCTAGCCTGAAGCAATTGAACGATATTTATTTTGGTTTTATTTATATTATATGAACGATAATAGAAAATATAGAAAATTAAAAAAAAAAAACACCACTTCAACTAAAAGCTTTTGAAATTTACAATAATTAATTAGTAAAGATGATGTGTATAACAAAAATTTCGAAATTGATTATTGCAAAATTAAATTGTTTATCAATAGAATTTGTTGAAATTGTTATTCAATTCTCATTGTTTGTACAGAATAATTACAATAAGGAAAGAATAGAAATATTTCATAATGGAACTTTTTTTTTTTAATTCTAAATTGATAAGACGCAAATCAACCGAAAATCTAACCGTCAACTCCTATAAATGACCTTTCTCATCGATACTATCAATTTTCGATCTTAACAAATCGGCCTTGATGAACAAAATTATTGATTAATTTTTTTTTCTCTATCCATTTAGCTTTTTCTATATGATTTTTCGAATATTTAAAGCGAATTACGTAACAAATCGAGGTTCGGTATTTAAATTGCGGATCCAACTATATCCGGAAAAACCACGTCTTTATTGTTTAATCTGTACTAGTTTTTCAAAGTAAATTCCCCTGATTTAAATCAAAGCTAGCAATCAACTTCTAGTTAGGATTTAGTTATCCTTAAATTATCCATTATCCTTATATGGGTGCACATAGAATTTAGACACTAATCGGATTTATCTCAATCTGTAATAATGGAAGAAGCCTCATTATTTTGTCTCAATTAACAAAAATTTTTTGACAGTAGTCTTATTTCCACTTTTGCCAAATTGTCAATTAATATTTCTTTCATCATATAATTAGTATGGTTAAAATAAGAATATTTGTAATTTGAATACTGTGTTAGCGTCAACTAATTAAAGTTGTTCACCTCAAATATTTCTTGAATGATTTTTTGAGAATCAACAATTAAATTGAGGTCAAATTCAACCTAGTGAAATTATCTAATATTTTATCGTTGTGAATTAAAATACGAAAAATCCAATCATCCGTTACGAAATTATTTATAACATAACGAGAAGGATAAAAATTAAGTTATCCTCTTAGGATTCAATTATAATTGATATTAAATTATTTAAAATGGTAATTTTTGATGTTGATTAGATGGTTTTTTTTTTTTTTTTTTGAGTGAACTTCATTTATTTTTGTGTTTGTCGAATAAGTTACAGATTTGTTTGACGTTGAATTTTATATTATTTTATTCAACCAAAATAACTTTACAATAGGCTTTTTTAACTAACAAAATTTTCTCGAAATATACATTTTCGTTGATTAATTTCCAATGTAAACATATAAATAGAAATTATTTTGTTCAATTGCCAATTTTTCCATTATTTTTTTTATTATTTATTCTACTCACTATATTCTCTCTTATTCACTTGAATTTTAGTCAACCTCCCTTATAATAATCCCATCTGTTTTTGTTGATAAAAATTGATTTATGTTAAATTGAATGAGAATTGGATGATTGCCAATATTTTGTGCGTCAATTTACTCTCCAAACATTACACGCACAAATAACACATATGGATAGGATCTAATTTCCGTCTATAATCTAATCGATAATAATAACCATTATAATAGTAGAATTATCTTATTTAATAAATTCCAATAAATATCGTCGATTTATTGAATTTCAAATAATACTCAAATGGACAGTTATATTATACAATAATAATAACAAACGTATTTTCAACGTAAACGTAACAATGTAAAATACGACTAATTAAAACAATTGAGCCGGATGTAATTACCCCTCTATTCGTCGCCTATTTCCACTACATACTACATACACACATTCATATGTTTTTCTGTCACTGTATTTTAATTAACAAATGGATATAAATGAGAATGGCAGATCAAAAGCAAGTTCAAATTACTGATAGAAACCACTGGAATTGTTTCAAAATAGCTTCACACATTCGTTAAATATGTAATAATAATAATAAATGTTGATTAAATATTAAATATGCAAGTATCAAATGTGACATTCACTTGTCTTTAGGGTATGTAGTATTGTGGTTTTATCATATTTTTTATTGTCGGTATTTTATTTTTTAGGGGTTGTTATTAATAAAATCTTAACGTTTCAGATATGAGCAAGGTTATTATTCTTGTTGACAGTGAACAGGTGTCTTGTTTGACAAATGTGTGTAGGAAAATGGTTAGAAGGAAATGTCTAAGGTGGTAGAAACTGTTGTGCATAAATTACAAAAACCATCAGACAAAGACTTGAAATTTACATTAAGTTAATTGAATATAGTTTTCGATAATAATATAGAATCGACTATTACATTGGTATTCTTTAATGATTTTCCAATAAAATATCACCTAATTTCGTCTTATTATTGTGTAATAGAACCGTTTCTATTATTTGTTGTAATAATAAATTACAATTCTGGAATAAATGAATTAGTTCGGCTCGATTATTATTAGAAAAGCTCAATGAATTTTCTCCAATTTAACAACACTTATTGTAGTGTTTTCAAATTAACGACGATATTTGCTATATTTGTTATTATAAACAATTTCACGAAATTATGTTATTTATTGTTAATATTAATAGCAGATGTCGATCGTAAATCGCATCATTTTTATTGATTTAATGTTGTTAGAAAATTATGCGTTCGCAATAATTCCCTGAATCGATCCCCTTATTCTTCTTCTTTTTCGATTTATTATTTAATAATGTTAACGAGAATTTCATTTCCGGATATACATAAAATGAAATCGAATTGATTTATATTTACTTCTGTTTATTTATATCAACACAATTCCAAATATTTCCAAAAAAAAAAAATAATTCTCATTTTTAATAATATTATTATGAATTATGTTCCTGTGTGGTTTTCATTATGAAATAAATCTTGTACGAATATTATTTCTAATCGAAATCGTATAAATTTGTATTTTATTAATAATCCCTTGAATCGATCCTCTCTCAAAAGGGAGGGTTGCAGATAAATTGGAATCCTCGAAATCTTTGAATTAGATAATTAATTGTACTCGTTGTGGGATTTTTTCCATCTCATTCGAAATTTTGTTAGTTCAAAAAATAGAGATAGATAGACTTAGGCTTAATGTCCACTGTTATTGTTGATGATGAGAGGCAAATATAGGGGCTTTATACTGTTAGTGGGCTACAAAGGGTGGAAAATTGCGTCAAGACTAAACCACTTCAAGACACGATACGAAATCAAAGCAAGAAAAACTTTCACTTTGATATTGCTTGAACTTGAATGGAAATTCAAAAATAAGTTTCAAACAGTTGATCATCCTTTGAATATAAATCAACAATTAATCAAACCCTTTAGACTTTAGACTGTTCTAAACTTTCTGTTAATAAAAAAATATAATATTGGATATATTTAGAATTGAAGTTCTCAATTATCTTTCAATTTTCTTTCTTGTTCTCAAGCTTGTCAAGTCTATAAATTTTTCTTTTTATAATTAATTTGTGATGGAAGGATATTTTGAATATTTGAAATTCGAAGCTTGTTTTTCTATTTAGAGACCTTCAATTTTTCGACTGGTACCTATTCAATTAAATATTTATTTCATCATCAAATCATTAGTTATTTTAATTTTGATGATTACATTGTCCTTCTACACTAGGCAGTGATTGTCTTATGCAAATGTGATTTTGAGGAAGTTTCCTCTATTAGCATAATATTGCGTTGTCTAGTAGTTTTGTGGTATATAGAACATGGACTACTGTTATATACATGTTTATATACCTATGTATATAAATCCTAATCATTTGTCTATAACTCAGATTAATTCTGGTTAAATTTACTATCGTAATATTATTGTGTGTTAGTGATTTTAGTGTATAGAATTCCATTTATTTTATCGTCATCATTTCCAATAAAATTTTTGCCATGGAGTGTACATTTATGTATAGGAGTTTTTATCCACGACCGGATTCCTATCTCAACTCCTTTATTTCGTCTTCGACTACACCATAGTGTATTTACCTTTATGTTATATTATTGGTTTTGAGGAGAGAAAATACAAGTACAATTTTACATTGAATCAAAAATTTGGCCCTGATTTTTTAGATATCATTTCGTCAATTATTGTTTTTATTATTGAAGTTCATCTAAATTATATGGTATTTAGTTATGTGGAACACTCTCCATCTCTACTATAACCTGTCCTTTCTTATTATGGTAGTATTATGTAATAGTTTTGTTCGTTATATAAAATTTTACTATATAGAAAAGGAACAAAGTCTTCGGCCATCAACCTGACCGTCACCGGAATGAAGGAAACTCGTTCTTAAAACTTGTTCTATAAGTTGAACGATCTAACTATTTACCATAGAAGAAGATATTTCAACTAGGAAAATAATTTTATAGTTTTCAGTTGGAAAAATTTTTATACAATTTATTATAATCGGACATTGAACTATGTGATATTTAGTTCTACAGGAAATATTCAATAATTGTTGCATAAATTCACAGGGAAATTTTTCAAAATCATCAATTGTAATAATTATAAATTAATTAGAATAACGTTTTATTGAAAAAAAATTTTTTATTGCAACATTAAAAAGAAAATAACAATTGAAATATATTCCGAGTCTGTTAGCAACAAGTTGCCAACATTCGAAACGAAAAACTTTTAAATGACGTTATTTCCGGCTAGAATTTTATATAGTATAGTCCGGATATCCGGATGTATTCCTTGAAATTCAAAAAAATATATATAAGCATATACGATTTTTCACAGATATAATAGAGAAAATTCAATCAATATTATATAGGAAAAGGAAATTGGCAAAAATATTTGTATTTCTCCAATATTGATAAATAATAACCGAATTATTTTTGGATTATTATTGTTTTTCTCTCTATTATTTTGTGTTGTGAATTTTCTATTTACGCTTTAGTGAACCATGAAAAATATAACAAAACAGATCAACTGTCCTTTATACCGGAAACAATCTTATTTGAAGGAAAATAGGAGATATTATAAATTATTTACAGATGATGAAATATATTTATGAGTTTCGTTGATTTCCATATTTGGAAAATATCTGAATATTTTACAATTTTTTTTTCTTCTCTCCCCCTTATTTTTTTTTCCATCGAATTTTCTGTATAACGTAGGTAAAATATAACTCAATATGTTTGTTTCAATAGAATAGTAAAGAGCCCCATTTCCCACCTTCGTTGATGATGACATGTTCGCTAAAGACATTTTCTTTCGTTGGTTGAATTTTCTTATCTACAAAGCGGCATGGTATGAGTTTATTGGGTGTTATATTCAATGCTATACAAGATTTTTTTTTGAAAAGGAATCGGACCCTACCACCTCGAATAACCTCTAAAGTTGTAATTTAATCCTTATATAGGTTGAGAAGGAGATTTTCATTCGTACCTATATAAATATAATATGTAGATGTACGGTTTTTTTTTTTTTTTCGTATATGTGTATGTTGAGGAAATATGATTGATTTCGCATATATTTTCTTTCTCGTGTCGTCGTGAAGTACATTTTCAATTTGTACCTACTATATTATACCTCATTCAGTTGTTGAATAGTGAAAAGAAGACTATAAAGGGAGTTTTTTCATTATTTTCCATACGTTATATATTTATTATATTTTAAGAGTATTTCTCAATTGATTCGCTTTAAAAACGTACAAATCTAATAATAAATATGTATAAAAATTTGGATATTTCATCACTTCAAATTGAACCGCGTTTCTATTCCCCTCCTTCTCTAATTCTTTATATATATATCTTTTTCTAACTTATTTAGAATTTACAACACGACCGCAGTTTAGGTTCAAGGTTTGCATCCTGAACTTCAGGTGATTTTTAACCATTCTCTTTCACTATCTCTTTCTATCGTATTTAAAACTTGATAGTTTTGTAATAATATACCAGTTACTTGACCACGATGATGATGATGATGATGATGACGATGATGACGATGACGACAATGGCCTCGTCTGCGTTCCATTCTTGAAACTTGATTGTTACAAGTGAAGGTTTCTAGAATTGTTGTTTTTTTCAGATTAGTTTTTTTGCAACTCTTACTTTTAACCGTCATAATAAAACACTGCCATCTTTGCTATTTGTTTATTTATTGGTAAATCAACAACAACAACAACAACAAAATCTAACTGGTTAACATTGAGTTTGATTGCTTTTTTGCCAGAATCTATATGGCTTAAATATTGGAATGTTGTCTATAGTCAGATATTGTTCAGATTTTGTTTGTTGAGTACGTGCCAAAATTGATAATCCTCTAGTTTAGTTACGGTATGATCCCTTTTCTCAATATAAAGTTATCCTTTACATTAAAATTGTTTGTGTATTGTGTACTATATTTATAAGGTATAAAGGGTGTATGTGTGTGTGTGTGTGTGTGTTAACATGAAGTCGAATTAATAATATCCGTGTTGTACGAATGACAAGTTGATGGTTCTAAAAGTACGGTCCAACAGGTATAACAAATGTTTTAGTTTCAATTTCTGCTCACGTTTATTGCCTACCCACTAATCTATTTCTGATTGTCACTGCTGCCACCACATTTCCAAAAACTTTGACGTCAATATTATTAGACTCGATTTGTTGTTGTTTCTAATCTTTTCTAAATCAATATTTTCATCTCTATAATGAAATATTAGAACAAATTGTGTCAAAATCAAAATCAAATTTCTTGAGTTTTATTTCTATTTCATCGTTCTTGAAGACATAAGGACGTAAAGTGTAATAGGATCAAGTTAAGAGCACCACTTGTATGTTACACTTCGAGTACTTTTAAATTACTGGATCTATATATATATATATATATATATATATAAAGACACACATACACATACAGATATCAACCCCTGATCTTGGTATTTCCGGTGCAATTAACGAAAGATCCATTCCCAGGTCGCACTTAGAAACTGGATTTATACCTCCTCTCTATACTTTAACTATAGGAGCCGTTACCTTTATAAAGAACATGAGACGCGGAAACAACGAAGCATGACATTTGGAGAGTATGCTGAGTGTGACGAGTTTAAATGGAGGTCCAACTCTTGTTTTACACACATTATATAAAATTTATATATGGATTTGTGTAATGTCTACAATTAGATATTATATGTCTATTGGGACTATAATAAAATTATAATATTTAACTCGGCCAGTGAACCAAATGAAATTTATTTTAGATCTAGTTTTATTATTATTGGAATCGATTTTCATCGAATTATTGTTGAGATTGAAATAATCCAATACATCGATCAAACTTTTTTAAAGGGAAATTTTATCTTCCAACTACCATCCCTACCTAAAAAAGCCACCTAGGGTGGTGACAGTGGCGATACTACATGGTGTTTAGCGGGATATCACTGATGTGCACAGTTTCGAAATCTCCATTAATAAAGTGAGCAGTAGGTATCTTAATTAAATCAAAACAATATGGCTACGTGAAACCGAAATTAATTTAGAATAGAGAGTGTGCTGTAAATGGTGGTGGGATAAGCGTCTTTCTGTTAAGAGAATACTAGGGTCGTCTCTATATCTTCCATAACTATCACTGTGGAATTTGAAAAGCAGGTAAAGTGGGGCCCCGGAATGTAATATAGGCAGTTGAAGAGGTGACTCTCACTACAATGTTATGTGACTGATATAACTACTCGTCTATATTTACATATGTCAAATAAATGTATGTATGGGGAAAATGCAATCACCCTTTAATATCTCAACGTTTTTTTGTTCTTTTTTTTTTGATTTCAACCACTCTTGTATGTTGTCTGTTGTGGTACTATCGAAACAATCGAATGCATCACTGCATCCAGATTTTATACATCGAATATTTGATTTATAAAGGGATGACAGGCATAAATTTTATGAAAATTATACTGCAAAAAAAAAAACAACTAACAACCTGGAGCTATTTTCATTGATATTTGTCTTGTTCAAAGCTAACAGTTGATTATTTCGGAAAAAATCCACTAGACCAACCAATAATTTTCGATAATACCGAATTGATGATGATAAAATTCCCAACATTCTACCCTATAAATCAGTTGATGTTCACTTTCTAATACAATTCGGGTTGTCCTCAAATATTTTCTAGGATTACTACAATAGAGATGGTCTTGAAATAGGCCAAAGAATCGTTCGGAAACACCCTGTATATTAGATTATGTTGGGATTACTGGTGATGAATGTTTGACACATCTTTCAAACGTTGTCATCTTTTATTTCTATTATTTTTTTTTATTTTTATTTGTTTATGTCGTGATTTTGGGTCATTTTAGTTCTATAGAAAAATAACGTCTTGGATCATTAACGGGGAAAAATAAGGGCTAGGTCCTTTTATTCTCGCACAACAATGATTATGTGTCGTGTTTTTGGCACTTATTCTCTTATTTTACGTAAAATCATTAATGATTGTAGCAGATTTATAATTAATTTTCCTATACTATAAAAATATTATTTTCGTATCAATTCTATTTTGGTGTTTATATTGTTAAAATCTTCGTTTTAGACGAAGGTGGAAATTGTATAGTAGAGAAAAGCCCTTCAAAGGCACGTTCGCCACGATTTCCACTCTCTCTCGAGATATTGCAAATCGAGGGTTAAATTGGCCCACACCCGAACCTTTCAGTATTATCGTTTATAACATTCTGTAATGATTACATAACCTTATTTTTAATGAGAACGGTTTTAATTGTGGCTAATTCAATTTTAGTTTGTTTTATTTTTTTTAATTTCGTAATAATGAAATTTTCATAAGCAAATAAAAACCGAGATTAAATGGTAATTGCGATAGTTATAGTTTATTTAGAAATAGTATAAAATTTAATAATTAGAGTTAATAAAATGGGATTACCATAAATTCCGGATAAAAGTTCGGGGGAAGAATGGGTGTTTTTCGAATCGCAACAGGTGTTCCTGCTAACGACTATTAGAACTGCAGACTACAGGAATTTAACGTTTACAAAAATAAATGCAACAGTTTTGCAGAAAAATTTGTGAAATTATAAAAAAATTGAATATATCAAATACATATTGTCGTGATCAAATTTTCAATGTTGAAATGAGAAAAATTCGGACAGATTTTCCCCGGCTTTACAACACAGTCTGTTGTTATAATGAGATTAAAGTGTCAATTGTTTCAGTGTTGAGTTGACGAGAGTGTAAAAAAGAGGGAGTGTTTGGATTGGCTTTTGAAAAACGACTTTTAAATTGCAAAACTTTTCATATTTCAATTTCAAAAGTTGACAACATTGAAAAACAGTAGACAAAATATAGGAAGCAACAACAATATTTAACCGTCTCTATATCCTTATTTTATATTTTCTCTTATTTCTTGATAAAAGTTGATAATTTGATTCGCACTCTTCATCATCATCATCATCGTCATTTATAAACAACCGGAATTTTTTTCTTCTCACCGTCAAATTTATTTTTAGTTCTTTTAATCAGATTCAAACAAGTTTGCATATTTATGATGAATATTTCCCGCTTGACGTCCATAATAGAGGTATTTTCTCGAAAAGAAAAACAACGGATGCGCATACACAGTTGAATAACGAGATGAGATCAATTAACATTGTTTTACGGTATTAAAAAAAGAAAAAAAAAGGCCAAATGTCGACAACCTCATTGAGTATCAAACGTAATAAAGATCTCAGGGTCACAATTTCCACAGAAACAAAAGATCGAATTAAACACACGCCAAAAAAAATAATAACTAGAGCCCATTCAATTTGTGAAGTGAATAAATTTAATTTGATTCGGTACTTTTATTATAGAAATGAAATTTTGACGTTGCGGTGGCGTTTCGCCAAAATCTCTTCAAGTTAATTGGTGTTTTAGAAGTGTTGAAATGTGAGTTTGTCGGTTAGTTGGAAGAAATATCGAAATTTCACCGGTTTTTTTTCTACTTCTAGATCGACTTTTTGCCCATTCAAATTATTAATTATTATAATTAATCATAGAGGGGAAAATGGTAATTCTCATCATTGTTTCCAATTTTATTCCCATCATTATTATAGTAGAAAAATCCAATTTTTTTCCCAAATTTTTATCTAGTTCTGTTAGTATGTCGAATCGCACTTGTTCTTGTAAATTATCGTACCTTGACCGTATGATTTTATTATTATTGTGTAATTGTAGATATTCGATTTCCTGCAAATTCTTCAATTTCATGTAAGACTATTCTCAATATCAAGGTTGTTTGAGGTGATTTTCTTTTCAATATCTCAGACAAATATCGAAGGATCCGTTAATTTATCCTAATTGAAACCACCTTGGTCATTGACTCGTTTTAAAACCATGCTAATTGTTAATATAAATAAAATTTTCCTTTATATTGTCGAAATTTTTGTTGGGAATCGTGATTTATTTTTTTAAAGCAGACATTTATTTACAGGCTGACAGTATGATGTCCTGTCCGCTACCAATAGTACCAGTCGTCCAGACTTTACCATCTATCAATAATCACAACGATTATCCTATCCACATTGGGATCAAGGTAAGTTTTTGTTCTTTATTTTCCCCATATTTATCCCTTTGAAATATGTTATAAATTGATGGTATTTAGTAATGAGTTTCTAAATATTACAAAGGCGTATGATGTGGCTTTATATCCTTTTTATTTTCTTATTAATTCTATAACAACTACACAACTTCTCGTTCAAATCGGATAAAAGCAAGCAATTATCTTAGCGTAATGGGTAGTTGTTCTATCTTCTTCAAGTCTTATTTCAGTTTGTTCTTGCGGCTTCCTAATTTCAAAATGAATCATTTAAGACTTGACTGACTATCAGAATCCTTTTGTCTAATATCTTTTTGTTTTCTATCCGACCATTTACGATTTCAGTAGATTGCCTATGAATTGGTTAATTTCTAATTTAGAACAATTTTCGCTTCAATATACCGGATTTGTTGAATTATTGAAAATCTATCGGTGATTCCATAAAAATCGCCCCCCCCATAATCTCGATTGGGCATCAATTTCTCAATTACCGAAATATCTAGTATATGGTTGTTGATCATTTTGAATTATCGAAACGAAAACAAATATTATATTTCCTTGTAAACTCTCTATAACTTCATCTTTAACAAAACTATTAGGAAATTTGATAAGTGTTTGATATGATTAATACTTTGTTGAAGTTGTAATTATTGGAGTTTTAGACTATGCTTATATGTTATATAATGGAGTTGTTGTTCTATATATATGTTATATGCAAAGACTAACTTTCGAAGTTATTAAGTTTAAATAATCACATCATAGCCTTAAGGTTACTTACATTATGATGAAAGATACAAAACTTTTAATATAAAAATATTGTTAGAATTAATTGGATTTTTTTAATTTTTTTATTTTTTTATTTTTTTTGGCTCTTTTGTTAGTTTTTGAAATCAAGCTATATAACTTAGCAAAGACACTAGGGAGCTATCCATCAATTAACCAAGAAGGTAGACCATGTGTTGGTGCCACAACTATGGCCGCCCTTAACTGCCCAACAATCTGTCACCGACAGTATACAAACCTTAACCACATCCTATATCATTTGTACAATTCACCCCGATATGCAAAAATCACAAAAGAAACTCTTTTCTAAATCGATAATTCAAAGGGCATTGAAAAGAAAAAACAGAAATAATTAAAAATAAAGAAAATAATCCTGTAATTATCGAAGTATCCAATTTATAGAGTCTGGTTGATTTTCAAAATTCAGTTGAATAGAATAAAGAATAAAACTGAATAAGTGAAGAGAAATAGAGAATCAACCACGTGTTGAAAATAGACTTTACGGTATTAAAAAAAAAAAGAGAAAGAAAAAAAAATGATGTTCATGTAATAAATTTTGGAATGGTTGAAAAGAATCAAGAAATGTACAACAATTTTTTTCATCTTCACTTATTTTTTTTTTTGTGTTCTTGTTCTCTTCCATCGTTTTACCCCTATATAATATAAATTGATATTTTATGGTCTCACAGGACTGAAGATCTAGTTATAGAGAGGGGGTAGATTTCAACTGATCTATATACAGGGTTCTAATGTCCATTGGTCCAATGTATATAACCTAAGTCTCTGTTGTGGTAAATTGATTTTAGGTCTTGTTTAGATTTATGGGTTTTATTGAGATAAATTTCCCTATTTTTTTTTTGTTGTGGTTCGTATTCTTAAGTTTCTTTTATATTATTTATTTATTTTCCACTATTATTATTTACCAAGTTTAATGTAGAAGGTGGTATACTCAAGGGTTATATTTATTTCAAAAAAACATGCTTTATGGCCCATTCTTTCTCAAGTTAACTGTAAAATATGCCATTATTCCGGTGAGCCATATCCCCCCACCCCCCTTTAACTGGAATAAAGACGAGATAATTACAGAATTTTCTTCTGTTGTAAAATTAAGTAAAATTTCTACTTTGGCCCTATTATAGTTGACAAGAAATTTGGAAAATACGACACTAGAATGACATAAGTATAATAAAATGTTACGAGTGGTGTTGTTGTTGGTTCAGATATGAATATTTAAAATTGTTTCCTAAGTGATAGCTAGGTGGTAGAAAGATAAATACTTTACCATCATAAAAACAAGAAACTGTAATATTTCTTCTTTTTTTTTTAGAGGGTTGAATTTTATGAAATATAATGATAGAAGGGGAGAGTACATATATGTATAAAAAAAATCAAATTCTCTAGTGCGATACGAATGAAACATTTCAAGTTCGTTAAAATCAATAGGGATTTCAAATTACGGACAATTTAGTGCAACCGTTACCTTATGCGCCCTAAGAGGCCGATAGCTCAACGTTCACTATGATTATGGCCGGTTGTTAGTCCTGTCCTAGTGGACTATTTGAAAATATTCATTTCACCATTATAATAAAGACCCAATGATTCTCTTTAATTTTCTATAAATTTATTAGATTTACTTAAATAGAATTAATTAAATATTTAAACAATTTCAATAAAGGGCTCTTTGTATAACACAATTCACACTATACCACACATAGATAAATTAGAATTGAACGATGTCATTTCATTTTTTTCACCGAAAAGGTTCAATTGAATTGTCATGTTCTTTTTAACCCTTTTACCATTCCTTCATTAAAATAATTGACCCTCTGGTTATAAAACATAAAGTTCATGATAGTCTAACTTGTATTTGTCTTGATTCGTATCTTTATTGATGGTAATAATCGTAAAAATATCATCGATCAAATAATTCTAAACGTAAACGAAATGGTATTTTTCTACCATCCAATCAAAAAATCAACGATTTTTATCGTTTTGTGAATTAAATCGAAAATGACCACGAAGTTCTGTCATATTTTTGGTATTTACGATAAATTATAAGTACAGAGATTTCCACTTTAGAAAATAATAAAAGATGTAACGTGTATAGTTGATGAGATTATGAAAATTGCATTGTAAAATTAAAGCATAAGATATACCTTTAATGTATTCTGGACTAAATATTATTGCGCGAAATTTCATAAATATTCATAGATTGTGTAAATTTAAGGAAGCAGAAAAAAGGGTTGTTGTGTTGTTTTTTTTTTCTATATGTTAAAATTCCACTGATACATTAAATATTGTCTGATACACATCAAATTTTCCCTCAATTTGCAACAATTGAAAAATCATCATATTGTTTTTTTTGTCATTATATTTTCTTTTGTTTTCGTCATCATATCTGTTTGATATTGGCACATGTCCCATAAGTGGGTTATACAGTCCGTTTTGTGATTTCGCGATTTTATTCCCTGTTGAATTTAGAACAAGATGGATATATATAGGTTAGTAAAGGATAAAAATAGAAAGACAGACATCCCCTTTTTGCTTTTACGATAAATGTAAGAAACGACTTTCCGAACCGCGTGTATCTAATGGTTGTTGAAATGTTGTCCCCCCGATTTGGAGGCAATTTCATACAAATTTTGACCATGGAGTAAATATTGTATATAATATTTTTTATATATATATATTTTTTTATCTTCATCAGAAAATGAAGATTCTAATATCTTTCACCTTTATAGTAAACGACCATCAACATATGGCACCATCAAACAAAAATATATTTCAACCCTCTTTATTTTTAATCTATTATT
Organism: Stenodera caucasica; assembly: GCA_037414795.1. Taxonomy (NCBI): domain Eukaryota; kingdom Metazoa; phylum Arthropoda; class Insecta; order Coleoptera; family Meloidae; genus Stenodera; species Stenodera caucasica. Next base: position 8,369 of record JAZBGZ010000209.1, on the reverse strand, counting down.
TAGTTTGTTTATTTTTTTTTTTATGACAACAATTTGTTTCACTTTTCTACTCTAGAGGTGTGTATACGATTCGATTTATAGGTTATGATGATGTTTATGGACATTTATAAATAATAAAAGATTGTCGTCTAGGGGATGTTTATCTAAAATCGACAATATGTGTCCTGGAATTCTGTTTTTTTTTTTTTTTGTGTGTAGTTAAACTGAAAGTTATAATTAATGGTGAATTTGGTAAAATTAAGAAATAATTGGGGGACTAGATAGAAATTAGGAATAAATAAAAATTCATCCATCAATCAATCAAATTAAATTAACACACTTATCGATTCATCTCTCGTTATCATGATCATGTTTGATTTTCCTGGTGAATTTCAGGCATTTGATAATAACGAACAACCCTTAGTAATCCTTGAATGTTCACTAAGATCATTCTATAACTATCTCTCTCTTTCCAGTTATTGATACTATATTATACATATAGATTTTATACGTTTATAATCATATAGAATATAATATAGAAAGAGAAAGAATGATTAGGGGGTGGTGTGTAAGCTATAAGGGATGCGCCGTCGCACATACAATCATCCATCTCTAGCAGGTATTGATGCGCGCACAGGTGAGATATAGGCAATGCGCTGCCACAGGTGCACATCCTCCCTTTCTCCCTATACTCAAACTAACCCCTTTTGTATAAAACGACAGAGTTAGATAGATAGAGTTTTCTCTTGTTACTCCATCCCTTATATCTACTTTAGTGGGTGGTTGGGTATGGTAGTAATGGTGATTGGTAGTGGTGGTAGTTGATGATGATGGTGGTGGTGGTGGGTAGTTTCATCCAGAATCGCCAGCCCCCGTCCTGTTGCTATTTCTGTTACTTCCGCAACATTCAGTTCAATTACAAATAATATAATGAACTATAATGAAATAATATGGAAAAAGAAATAGGAAATAAAATTGTGCATTATGAATTGTTTTTTTTTTCTAGGGTGATTTATCAATTTAGATTTTATAGGGTTGGGAATTTGAACAGGGGGTTAAAATCCTGAAGGATAGAAATCGTCTTGTGTTCGATTTTGAGGTTTAAATGAGATTTGAACGTTGTTTGGTTTATACCTTTTCAATTCTTGAATAACGATGAGGAAAATTACAATGTAACTAACTCTATTTTAGTTCTCTTTCACGTAATTCTTCTGTTTTTAATCGATTTAATTTTTATGAATTTTGGAAAATACTACGTATAGTTTTAATTACTCATCAACATTTAATATTAGTTTATTTTCGCTCTATAAACATATTGGTCAGTTTCATTATTAATTAACCCGAAAAGCACTATGTATTATCAGTGGAATTTCTCTTTAAGCATTTGAAGTGTAGTTTCCAACCAAATAGTCGTGTAATGAACTATTCTCACTGCTTGTGTACTTAACTAATAAAATACCTACAATAGGATGAACTATATGAGTAACGTGCATTAATAGTGTACTCATTATTATGATTTCACAATTCAATTATAATGGAATCCGGTAAAGAACTTCTAAATTATCGAAACTCGAATCATATAAAGTTATTATAGTTATATATTATGAATATTCAGCTATTTATAATATTTTTAGTTGGAATGATGATTGCTACAATTTTGAAGGATTTTAAAATTATACGTTAATATTTGATGGAAAATATTTAATGGTATTAGAGTAATTTTAATATGAATATAATTGTATCGAATTGATCCTACGTAGATTTTCCAGTTTAATTATATGAGAACGTAAACATCAATTATAATAAAATTCATTGCATTATTCATCGACTAACGCACGAAACTCAACAATTGTATATTTACCAATAATTTCAACATTTTATTTCAATGATTTATAAATCTATTTTAATTTAAATCCAATTTATCGATAACAATATTTTAATAAACTTAATCGATTTATATCATAGATTTCAACTAACTGTAATTGTATTTTTGTTTAATTATTCGACAGTGGAATTATTGGTGGAGTTTTCTTCGCATCCTCGTCTTTGTATATTTTTATTATCTTTTTTTTTTTATTATTATTTCAATTTTAATTTCCAAGTTGATCCTTACGGCTCGTTCCACCGATACGCTTTCTTAAGTTTTTTTAATGAACAACTGTCTGGATTTATTGAAGCACTACCAGTAATTCAATTTTTATATAAACATAGACAATTGTGAATTTTCTATTATTGCAGTCAATTGTCTATAATTTTCATTTCTTCTATTTTGAATATTTTCACAATTGTTGAAAATTCTCTATATATATTTTATGCAAACTTCATCACTACTTTGTAAATTGTGTAGTCTAAGTAGTTCATAAATAATTGAATTTATCGAATTGAACAAAAAAAAATCTAAAAAATAATGAAGATTCTGACAATTTTAGAGAAATATTGATAGTTTCGGGTTAATTTGAAATAAATTGAGAAATGTGATTCGTTTCGTGATTCATTGGAATAATATATAGATTTGATTTGAATTTTTTTGTACGTCTGTTATTTTTTTTCTGGTTGGGTAGACGATAAGGTGGATTTTTCGATTTGGTTTACCTTGACTGTGAGTTAAATAAAAATGGCATTGAAAAGTGCTACTACAATTATTTCGAAATTTATTGATGCTTGAAATTCAGGGATATTCTCATGTGTACGATAGGTAGGTAGGAAATAGAGATAGAAAGAAAAAAAAAACGTATAGCAAAAAAAAGTATAACATATAGAGAAAGATATTTGGGGTGGTATTACAGTAGCTAGAGCGTTGATCCCTTTTCGGTTGCACTAGTCACCATCAGTAACAGAAACAAGACTAAAGCTTTAGGCTTAAAGGCAACGATGACGAGTATAGGTTGTAAGATTGGGGTTGGAGACAAAAAAAAATAAATAAAAATAAAATAGCGAAAAGTGATTGAAAGTTTGGTCTTGTCTAGCCATTAAAGGTCCATATGTGTGAGTTTAGTTGAAAAAAAAAAAAGAAAAATTGTGAAGCAAAAAATCAAATAAATATCCAACTTTTTTCTTTTTTTTTAGAGGGTGCTATTCGAGAAAAATTACATTTACAATATAGGAATTTTCAAAATTGACTCTTATTAGATTTGAAGTACATAGTTACTTTAAATTTAATAATATCGAATTTAGGTCATTACATATACAGGGTGATCTTATTGTAGTTTCAGACTAAAAAGCTCTTCGATAAACAGTATGGTGTTTTTTGAATTTGTCGATAAAATTTTGATCAATAAATATTGCAATGAGAGCAAATCACTTATTACTTCCAGTAGCGGAGTTATAGATGGGTATTTATGGATCTTTTTATCGGCGAGTTGATTTGTGGAGATTTTCGGAAAAAACGAAATATCGATTAATCTAATAATTTGTAATAATGAGCTATCAGAGTAGCCTTTGGCTTATTGCGCCCTTAGGTCAAAGTTGGTCTTTTTAATGGTCCAGATTTCATTATTGTTTCATTTAAGTTAAACATATTGGGTTCTGGTTTAATTAGTTTTCGGTTTAATAATGTGTGATTTGAGGGAGGGAGTTCAATTTTTTTGTGATTTATTCCGTCAATTTCTTGCATAAAAGACATTTTATAGATCTTAAGGGGTGTTTCTCGTCTCATTCGCTCCAATGTGCCTCTCACAATACGTTCCTAATTCCGAAAATATAATCGGATTGTAATTAGAAAAGAACAAAAAAAACTTTTGTTTTCAAATTTAGGGAATTTTATTGTTAAAATATATTATCAAGTGAAGTTTTGAAAAGTGAAAGATATCTTGAGTTTGGCTTTTTTTTGACGATACATTGATAATCTTTGGGGATGATTCTAGGTCGAGTTGTAGCATATTTGCTGATTCGGTCGATGGGGTAAATGGTCTAACGCTACAAAGTGGTTAGTGTGCAACTTTGACGATCGTAGCCGCATGCATCAGGTTGTATCGATGCGGCGTGCAGCCACTACCGATTCCACCCCCATCGTCATTGTGTCGTTTTTCAATCCATACACATACATACTAAAAATATAGGTATATATACCTATAAGTATATAATGTATACCTATATATATAGATATAATATATACATGTAGATATATAGTTTGGACGGCTCTTTCTGCTTTTGGGGAAAATGTTGTGTACATGACGCGCAGGTGCGGTACTTAGGCTCCGTCGAAGAGGAGCCAGCAGGATTGTGGATGTGGTGCGGCATAAAATCAGTCCGGGCGAGTAAGCCAGCGAGTGCGGCGGTCTACACCTTTTATAACACACTTCCTTATACGAACTACTCACTCTGTCACCGGTCCTTCACTAGACAATCCTAAACTATAACATTAAAAAATAATAATAAACAACAAAATAATCATCTCATTATATCAATCTACACAATCAAATTTTCCGGGGAACTATCAGCCCTTTTAAATTATCATAATAATAATAATAATAATAATAATAAAAATATACAAGAAGAAAAAAAAACAGTGTCGCTCCATAAAA
>JAZBGZ010000208.1:26508-57247 GCA_037414795.1 Stenodera caucasica | reverse complement strand
ATACTCGTACATATATATGTTAGAAATTTAATAAAACATGATGATGAATTTATAAAAAGAATACAATTTTATCAAATATTTTTTTAATATATTGATGACAATTTGAGAATTATTGATTGAAGATTCATAAACAGAAAGTTTTGTAAAGATCAACAAATTCAACAAAATTTTTAACCAAAAACTTTGAGAATTATTCAATAATTCTTTCAACAAAACATTTGATTTTGATTAAAATTTCATTATCAGTTTGATTGATTTTTTAAATTAAATTGCTAAATTTGTAAAATATTCCTTAATTCCACTTGAATCTATCTATTACTCATATTGTTTTTCATTGGCTCAGTGCCATTGTTTTATTTGACAATTCTATAGTAAATTTTACCAGTCTGAACATTCTAGACGACTCAATTGGATAAAAATGAAAATTTTCCCATTTGACCGATTAATGACAATGAATTATTCAAAGATGACTATTAACATCATCAACACAAATTTTATGATATCGTACTGTATAATCAAGATATAGATGTTTTTAATATAAATGTTGAGTATTTCCATTTATATTTCGATGGGTATTTTTGACGAGTATAAATCATTTTTATCGAAATTCATTCCGTATCTTGATAGAATGCGTAGAATTTTGAGTAGTGCCGTTAAAGTTGGTGGTGTATTCCGTTTTATCACCTCCTTTTACTCGTGAATGGAAACGAATCCATTGGGATATAATGGGGTTTAAATTACACAAACTCATCGCTATATTTCATACTTTCCACCAGATATAAATATCAATTTTTATATGAAATGTTATCGAAAAGTGTGACCCGATGTTTTTTTTGAAGGGAAACAGAGAGCCAAAACAAAACAAAACAAATTGAGCGATAAAAAATACTTATTTAAAAATGACGAAAAAAACCAATGGTTGCTTAAATATGTTTTCATTTGATTTATTATTATCCATTTTGTCACCTTCAACTTAATTAAGTTTTATGCAAACGGGATCAAGCAAATATAGCGATGAAAATTTCGCCTTCGAAATGAGGAAATCTGGTTCAAGTACAACAGGAATATGTAATTTCAGATTTATTTCGCTTTCAATTCTACTAAAAGTAGATTTATGAAAAATTTGATAATTTAGTAATGTCTTGATATCAATCTTATTATCTTATTTAATTTGAACTTATTTGAAAAAAATTCCATTAATTAAATTTATATTCAAAATTCCGAAAAATAATTTTGTTTTTATTTATAGAAATTTCTTTATTAGTATAAGAATATGTATTCTATCAGGTAGTAGAAAAAGAAGAAGATCCCGAAGAGAATGAGGAGAGACACGCGAGCCGAGCCTGTAATGTAACGCTCGCCGAACGTTCGTAGTAAAATTTTTGTTGACGAGTCTACGACAAACGGCGTAAAGGTGCGTCCACATTAGCGCATTTTGCCCGAACCGAACATTCGTGTTCGTTTGTGTTCAATTTGGACGGGTGGCGCGCTATTCACCCTACTACTGCAACGTTTAGACCGAATGTTTATGTTTTTCAAGGTTCCAGTTGTGTAGTAGCGCGTGGTATACAACGAAATTGCACGAACCTCGTCCAAACTAAACTTAGTGCGCCGCAAGCGTTGCGACAATAATCGGAACTAATGTTGTTCGGCGCGGAAACCGTCCACACTAGGGATATTCGCCTAATTCAAGTAGTTCGCGAACGTTCGGTTCGGGCAAAATGCGCTAATGTGGACGCACCTTAAGGGAAGTGTGTTGGGCCAAGCGGCTCGCAAGCTGTTCGGCTCGTGTTCACAACCACGTCCTCACTACACGAATCTACTTCGAACATGTTACATAACAGCCTCGGCTCGCGTGTCTATACGCACCTTTAGAAGGGCTATGAACGAGAGAGAATTGTCAGAAAAATAGACAGTGAACAGAAGTGAATAGAGATTGAACTTGGGAGTCCGAAAGCGTTGTAAGACATTTTAGAACCAATATACATATGTATATGTATACATATATGTATGGATTTAAATATAATATGTATACCTATGTAGTATACTTACACAGTATATTTATTCAATATTCAAAATAATTTATTACCTAGAATAGTTAACCAACAGTAGATGAGGATGATGTTTACATGTAAATTTAATAAATTTTGATCTGGGTTCAATTAAATTGAAATAATTACATTTGGATACATTCAAATAAAATTTAAACTCAACTGCAATATGATAAGTTATTATAATACATTTTAAAAAATTAATTGAAATAAAAACAAATCTGTTTAGATGTGTGTAGATTAGATAATTGGATGATTTATATCAAGCCAAAATATGAGGGTAAAACTGTCTTTGCCATATTTGCCTTGCGAATTATGTATTTGCGTTATTTCTTTTGTTAGATAAGTACTTTAGATATAGTCGTTAAAGTCTATTTTCCTATTGTTATTTGCTAAAAGATGAGCCATATAGTCAGAAAACAAAAAAAAGAAAATCCAAAACCTCACAAAGAAGAAGTCGACAATTGTTTGAATGCTTGAAGATGAACCTCTCGCATAGTCAGACTTAACTCCGTTTCCTTTATCCTTTTTTGCTTTGATAAAGGCTGATAGTAAATGAACAAAAAATAAAAAGATCTAACAATATAAATGACAGAAAAATTAAAAAAAACTCGACCATATTATTATTTCATGCTTTCCATAAGTTATATCCCTATCTACGACATATACTATGCAAAATATCACAATCAGATTTTCTCTTCACAAGCACTACCGCATTCTGTTATTGTCAAGCTTTTGTTTAAAATACTAATCGTCTGTATTCACATCTCTATGACTAAAATGTCCATCTGGTGTGTTTTGAATATTTATTTTGTGGAAACATTGCAACAATTCTTGATGTTGCCATATTGTTTTTCTACTATATTCAATCTAAAATGACGTTCTCGATCTGTAGATTTAATGAAGAAAATAATAGCCACCGATACTTAAATAAAACTGGAGAGAATTTTTCAAAATAGAAAATTGTTTTTATTATAAATGTAAATCTCCAATATTGATTATAGAGAAGAAAGCTTGTGAGATATTCTGTATATCTTGTAGTTAACATTTAAGTTTCAAATTGGCACTAATTAGATAGTGATTGGACAATAACTGAGCCTCTATACTATATAGAATTACTAGCAGAGAGATGCTTTTATAAACTGATACCGACTGCACAAAATTAATGGAGATCTAATAATATCAATGCCCTAGAATTTAGGGTCTAGTCTAGATGATGATCATTCTATAGAACGTGACAAAATTTTGTTGATGACTCATCAAATAATAACAAAATCGACATTAAATCACAAATATAATTTTTTACCTGAGAACGATTGAATAAATTGAACAAAACGTCCGTATTTTCTGATCAGTTTTGTTTGTTTGTTTTTTTTCCTATCTTTTGTATAATGTCAGCACGATTTTGTTTTTGCAATTGATTCGTGAGAAATACAGTTTATTGTGTTTTGATGTTAAGTGCAGTCACCAACAGTAAACTGTTTTTATAGACATTTTTTTTTTTTGTTTTGCTACTGATTTTAATCAAATGGTTAAATTGTAGAGATTATCAAAATGATATAATTTACTCGAATTTTGTAAGTTTTTTTCTTTATAATAGATGACTTTAGAAATGGGTGAATGATTTGGAAAGAGAAATTAATCCATATAAGACTGTTATTAAACTGTCGAACACATCCACTTTAGTTCAGATTCGGGACAATATACCTAACTCTATCAAAACAAATATCAAATTTATAATAATACATACATTGAGATATTCAAAACAACAAATTAAAATAATCAAATTCTTTTACAAGTTCAATTTCAAATAATACTCAAATATTTCATCTTATTTTGAATGCATCTCATGTAAATGTCTGTTGATGGCATTTTATCATTCTTAGACTGAAATCAAATGGAATCTTCATCTTTAACTACTTTGTTGGTTTCAGACCAGAATAGTATGAGAATAGATAAGTTTTGCAGGTAGACTTGCATTTGACTTTAACTTGCAAACTTCATCCGCAACAAAGTGGGTTTCTCGGTTCGTTGATTAATTTTGTTGCTAGCTTTATATCTTTTAAACTCTACAAATTTTATTTCGCAATATTGACAACAACTATACTATTTATTAGGCCAAATACAACAGAAAACTTTTCACAATATAATATATAAATTTAAAAAAAAAAAAAAAAAAAACTTGAACTCTAATTCGATCAGCATTATTAGACATTGCAATGATCAGTGATCACAGCTTTCAAATAAACAAAATCCCAAATCAAGATGCTGACCTGTCTGTCACCAAATATTCATTCCTATTATAACAAATAGTATTTTACGAGTCTCAAGGCTTCCAACTACCTATAAATTTACTTTTTTGTACTCCTAAACCAAATGATGCGAAAAATTAAACGGCAATCTGAACTATCGACAAGATTAGGTTGAATTACAATATCGCCCGGCGCATCCACCAAAATCGAACTATCTCTATTCGAATTTATAATTTTCAATACATAATCTAAAGACTTAAAGAAAATTATTGGATATAAGGTAGAAAATTCATGTACCGTATTTTCTTCAGTATTTTATAAAAATTTAGATATGGGGCCGTCAACTATTCTCATCAAAATAAGGCAATTGTTGCCATTTTTGTTTCTATGACGATGATCATAGTTCAGATGATATGTTATCATGAGGGTCTGGCAATGATAAACTATCAACTACATATTTAAATTTGTATAGAAAAATAGAAAAAAAAATTTGGCTGTTTATTGTTAATTTAGGTATAAAGTTAGGACTTTTGTTCGGTTACTGGTCGATTAAATAGACCGGAAAATTAAAGGTTTTGTTTACTGAATGAAACAACGACATTAGCTTTTAGAAAATTAATTGCAGGTGTATTTAACCACTGGAACTTGAATAAAATCTGAGGAAAAACGATGATTAATTTACTGTTTTGATCACAGAAATTTCTTCTCAAGTAAATTTATTGTTCAAAGTCGTAATTGTTAAACTGGTGACAGTTAATCTGAAACATTCATTAAACAGAGGCCTTTACTATTAGGTAAAACTTGTTTGTTTGTTTTAATTTTTCGAAAATAATTAGTGGAATTTTTTGTTTTGTTTGTTCATGAATTCTTATTTCGATTATAACGGACTAATTTAAATCATTCATTATAAAGACTTGATTGCTATTAATTTAACTCAAGGTTTTAGAAATCTTTAATTTTTCGATGAATATTCAAAGAACATTAGTAATTTATTGGTTTTATCTGTATGTATATCTGTACAAACATATGCCTATCTGTTAAATTCAGATTGAATTTATATCGTAAATATTATATTAGTTTAGTGAACAGTAAAATTTTCCCGGAAATGTAGAATAGACAAATTCATTCATTTTTCATATGAAACTGGTTTAATTAACGTTCCTACCACTTGTTTAATAACGTAATTAAAACCTCTCGATTCGCCTTTTTTTTTTCATTTATTTCATTTGTTATACATGTATTCTATCTACCTTTAAATCGAAATGGTACTTTACAGATTTATATTCGTACGTTTTGCTGCACATTCAATGATTATGATTACAAATGTTATTATTAGTTTAATGGTGTACCTCGACGTCTTCATTTCAATAACAAGGAATTTTTTTCAATTTAATTTTTTTACTTCAATAAAAAAATAACGAATAGTCATTTAATGTACATAAGTCTGTATGCATTTATTCTATATCAATCCACCATCACATACTTATGTATGTATGTTGCACCTATATTATAGTATGTGCAATATATGAGATATTTGATCTTCCATCGTTTTCCTTCATAATGTTCGATTTATCTGTACGATGCCTCATCAATAATGTCCAAACAACACCAATTTGTTAGCAAAATGGCTTTCTGTTAAAATCCCTTAACTTCAACAAATTTTTAAAGAACCGTCTCATCAGCTGATATTGAAATAAATATTATCTAGGAGTAATTATTATTTACAATACTGAAAAAGTCAAAATTGAATATTAGAACAAAATTATCTGTTTATATTACTTATATAGAAATTATGATTGAATGATATATATTATCATTTATTTGATTATTATAAATTTGTTGCGATTGTATTGTTGTATATATTTGTTCAGTGGCGTGTCGTGAATTATATTAGAGAGGAAACTACTCATAGATAAAGAAAGACTCTTTTATGAAAAACATGCCATTGGTCTAATTGATAATTAAAATCAATAAATGGATGATGTGATTACTGTACAACATTGCTAATTTTCTATTTAAAATTCAAAACACCGTTACAAACTAATTGTATTTTAGATTGAAAACTGTTAATGATAATTTGTAAAAAAACGATTTTGGCCATCAATTTCATTTTCATATAATATATTTTATTGAATGTAATAATAATGAAATATCAACAACATGCTTGAATTATCATTAACAGATTTTAGTAACTTTTATCATTAAAATGAACAATAGTTATTGAAAATTTATCCTAATTATTTCTTTTTGTTGCTTTTTCATAGTACTAAAAAATGAATTAATGAATAAAGTGATTCTTGATGGGATTCGATAATAATAATGTTGTTGCATAAAGAAAGAAATTAAAAAATAATCAATTCGTTGTATGTAAGTGAATAAATATACCATATTGGTAGTAGCGTTATTGCAATCGATTTGATGATGGAACCATAAAATAAAGGATCATCTTAGAATTGATGTCCTGGATACATTAGATGAATCAACTGTAATATCTAAATATACAAATCTTCGAAAAATGAACATTTTCTCGATAGTATTTTTATTATTTTTTTCTATCTATCTCAATTAGTTTAAACTAGTTTAAAGGTGTGAAACCGTAAACTCAAAACTAGGAGGATATTTCTAAAATGCTGTAAGTATAGGTAAATCAAATATCGTTTATAATTTTGTTTTGTTATAATTGATTTAATGCTAAGATTTTAACGCTTTTTATTAATTTCACATCACGGTATTCTATCGCCTATTTATTGATAGTTGGACAAATTCAAATCATTCAACATTCAATAAAATTATTTATAAATATCTAAAATACATAATCTTGATATTTTGACATAATCAATAGTCCGTATTTTGAATTTCTTAAAATTATACTATTTTCACTCATTAGAATAACAACAAAAATAATAAAAATAGTATAATACTATAGTGGAGTCATTTTATAATCAGAATTAAAAAACAAATGAAATCACTTTACAACCTTCTCCAGTAAATTGAATATTTTAGGTTGCACTGAATTTGTGGATTATTCATCTAGCATTTTAATCGTTTTTGTTTTGATAAGAGTTTCAGTATTTTTATAATGTTTTTTTTAATTTAAAATTGGAACAAAATTCAAAAGTATTCCATTAGTTTCAATCAGATTAAAAATTTTCTCAATCCTCTTTATCAAATGCTTTTTCAAAAAAAACACTGACGATTTATTATCAAATTTATTTTACTGTAAAAAATTTCACCTAACAGAAGAACAAAAATCACTAAAGTAGATTGTTGAACAATGATTTACACGAAAGAAAGGCATAATTTAAAAGTAAATAATAGAAATATAGTTGGTACAAATTATTTAACGTTCGTTAAGGGTATAGCAATTAATTTGAGAACAAATTTGTTCTTTTTATTCAACCACTGATTTTATATATACTATATTCGTAGTTCTGATAACGACTTAACTCCATTTCTTCAAACAATTATACAGAAACTAGTCTATGTTAAACGTAGGTCCTTATTTATACATATGTATATCGTTGTATTCTGGAAATAACTGGAATAGATCATATCTTTGAATTGAAGATGGGGATTCTTTATCATTCGCTCATATAATGTACATACATATGTACATATGTATGTATAGTTATTAACAATAGTTTTAAAGCAGATCAATGATATATACATCTAACTATACAATAATTGTAATTAATTAATGAGTGATATCGTAATTCTAGATTCGTGTCTATGTAAATTATGTTCTATTTCGCTCTTACAAAAAGTAAATATCTATAAGTATTCATTCAATTGAATAATTTTTTTTTATTAGAAAGCATTCAAAGATCTTTTTTTCTATTACATCAAATAGACCACATATGAATTGTTTAAGAGTAAAATCTAGCTCAATATTATACAAGAAACTTTTAATCAATTAAAATCTTTTTTTATTACCTATTATAAAATTATAAAATAATAGTGGCATTAATGTAGGTAAACTATGTTGATATTTGAAAAGGTCTAATGCTTAGCAATATAACATTCTCTTTTATTCACTCTACCATTTAATAATAAAAAACATTTATTTGAATGTCATTGTTATATTAAATCGAAGGTGACATTTCTTGCACGTTTTCATAAACGTGGGATAAACTTAGGGGAAATTGTGCTTCGAATAATCCTATAACATTCAAAACATCTAATAGAGAAAAAAGCGGAAAATACAATTCACCAAATTCATTTAACTCTCCTATATTAATAGTGTACTTAAAATAATAGCAATATCTTTATTATTTTTTAATTTTAGACATTACATACTGCATAAAAACAAAAACATTGACATTTCAAAACAGTTAGGTTAGAATACCATAATAAAACAATAGATATGTATTATATAATATATATGTATGTGTGTATAATTAATTACTGGAATAATCAATTAATAATTTGTTCATTTTTAAATATTATTTCAAAATTAATAATAATTTAAAGCTATTTAATATCGTATGTTCCAATTCGATGATACATAAACGTAGCGCGACTAGCTGTATATTTATACGTATAATAAAAAAGTTAGGTTATGAACAACCTGAAACAATAAAATTATAATTAATTTGTTCACAATTGAATGAAATTGTTTTGGAACTTGTAATAGTTTAAGTTTAAGCAATTTAAACAACTCAATAAGTTCAATAAGTACTCGTCGTCTGCTTTGATCTAAAATAATTTACTATTGTCGAAATAGTGCAACAATATCATCTACATTTATTTTATTAAAATTCAAATGAAATCTATTTCAACATCAAATCTATTAGCAATATGATACTGTTCCCCTATCGTTACTATTACTTAGAACATTTTTAAATTACCAAAGTTTGTATATTGCCAAATAATTATCACAAAAGATTTCTTATGTTTGTATTATTTTTTAGAAAACACATAAAAGAAAAAAATATATAAAAGTGAATCATGAGAATTAGAAAAAGCTTTTATTACATTGTTTGGAGAATGTAATGGAAATATTATCCACCACTATAACGTTGATAAAACTTTTCAACAATACCAAATTTTTTTAACAAATTATCATTTTTCATTCTAGAAATTATTGTTTTAGAGTTTTACAAATTGAATTGCATATTTTCAATGGAAATTCAAAGAGATTTGTTTCAATAATAAATAATTATAAATGCTATTAGATGAAAAACATTATCTGTAATCCGCTTATCATTAAAAAGTCTTCTAATTCATTTCAAGCCAAACAATCGATTTTCATTGAATTTTAATAGAATTTATCAATTTTATAAAATTGATTTTTTTTTTCTTAGATAGAGATTCTTTTTAGATCATTTGTAACTTTGTTTTTTAATTAAAATTGAATGTAATTAAATAACATACATTATGCTTGTTATCTTTGATATAATATTGACAAATATTTCTTCAAAGATGTCAGTTTTCGGAAAATAATTGAAAAGCTTTCATTGTCTAACTTGAAAGCTTTACTTTTAATCATTTCGTTTTTAAAATAATCTCAAAAAAAAAATGAACCACTATTGCAAGTAGATATAGATGTACTTATACGTATAAATTTTCGTATATTTTCATGTGACAATATTCAAGGTTTCATTAATTGAGTGACTTAATAGATAAGTTGAATAAATCCTTGATAGTAAAAACTTGAGAAAATGGAAAAACAAAGTAAGAGGTATAGTAGAGTTGAATGAACAATGAACATCATGAGATATAAAATATTTATTGGAATAGTGTTTAATACAAGAGAAAGTTCACCTTTATCATAAATAACTAACTATAAAAACAACGATAATATCGAATCGTTTGTTAGGATCTTTATTTACAATTTACAAAAATAGTGAATATATTTGAATCAAAGTTGAGGTATTTTAATTGAAATAAGCATTTTAAAGTTGGACTAAATCTTTCATATGACAAATATGTATTTGATTTGTAACAATTTCAACTCTATATCATTTGAATAATATTCACTAAATGTCGTTTAATTATTAGTATTAATTTGAAATTTTTAATTTCAGATTTTTCAAGATTATTATCTTTTTTTACATCCTAGAATTATAAAACGATCAATATGTATTGATTTAGAAAAACGTGCACGTTTAGCTGTTGATACTAGAATACGATGGGCACAACAGCAAAAAATTAAAAAACGTGTAAAGAGAGATATGAGACTGCAAGATTCCGATCCGAAATGGCCCAGTATGTGGTATCTTGTAAGTTATTCATAATATTATTATAATTAAAAATAATAATTTATTATTATCTTTTCTATTTAGAATAGAGGTAATGGATTAGATATGAATGTAATACCAGCATGGTTGGAAGGTATAACCGGTAAAGGGGCTGTTGTTACAATTTTAGATGATGGTCTTGAAAAAGACCATCCAGATCTAGTTCAAAATTATGTAAGTTTATAATTATATACATAATATATGTATGTAATATAATATACATATGGGAAATAAATTCGTTTAATATTAATTAGGATCCAATGGCATCTTATGATGTGAATAATCACGATTCTGATCCAAGTCCTCGTTATGATATGATAGATTCGAATCGTCATGGTACTAGATGCGCTGGTGAAGTAGCAGCAACTAGTAATAATTCAGTATGTGCATTAGGTGTAGCACATGGTGCACAAGTTGGTGGTGTACGTATGCTAGATGGTGATGTTACTGATGCTGTTGAAGCTAGATCATTAAGTCTTAATCCACATCATATTGATATATATAGTGCTTCTTGGGGTCCAGATGATGATGGTAAAACTGTTGATGGTCCTGGTGAATTAGCAACTAGAGCTTTTATTGAAGGAGTTACAAAAGTATTACTAATATTTATTTCAATAATTGTTTATATTTATTCAATAATATTGAAAATTTTATTTAATAATAAAGGGACGTAATGGTAAAGGTTCAATATTTGTTTGGGCGTCAGGTAATGGTGGTAGAGATCATGATAATTGTAATTGTGATGGTTATACAAATTCAATATATAGTTTATCAATATCTAGTGCTACAGAACATGGTCAAGTACCATGGTATAGTGAAGCTTGTAGTTCAACATTAGCAACAACATATAGTAGTGGTGCTGTTGGTGAAAAACAAGTTGTTACAACTGATTTACGTTATTCTTGTACTAGTAGTCATACAGGAACAAGTGCCTCAGCACCATTAGCTGCTGGTATATGTGCATTAGCATTAGAAGCAAATCCAAATTTAACATGGAGAGATATGCAACATATTGTTGTACGTACAGCTAGACCACAAAATTTAAGAGCATTTGATTGGCAAACAAACGGTGCTGGACGTAATGTTTCACATAGTTTTGGTTATGGACTTATGGATGCTTATGCAATGGTCCAATTATCTAGAATTTGGATTACAGTACCCGAACAACATAAATGCGAAATAACAGCACCACAAGTTCAAAGGTAATAATAATTAATACTATCAAAAATTTCAAATAATAATAATAATAATAATAATAATAATAATAATAATAATAATAATAATAATAATTGAAAAAAAATATATTCAGATTGATTCCAGCAAAAAGTGTAGTAGTTCTACAATTACAAGTAAAAGAATGTGAAGGTGTTGAAATATTAGAACATGTCCAAGCTAAACTTACTATTTATTCACAACGACGTGGTGATCTTAATATCCAACTAACATCTCCTATGGGTACAAGAGCAACTTTATTGGACCACAGAGCTCATGATAATTCTAGAGAAGGTTTTAAACATTGGCCATTTATGTCGGTACATTCCTGGGGAGAAACGCCTTTCGGAACATGGCAATTAGAAATTCATAATGATGGTCGACTTTTAGGTAATCAGTTTTTAATTTTGTAATTTTTTTTATCAATTTATGTTAATAAATTCTTTCACTAACATTATTGTTAATTATAATTACTAACATTGATTTCCAGGTCGTGCTACACTACAAAACTGGTCTTTAGTTCTTTATGGGACTAAACAGTTTCTTCCCTCTATAGCTAATAATAATTATATTGATACAAATAAAGTTGTTAATAATAACAGTAATAAATCCAAACAATCTAATAGTAAAAAAAAAAATGCAAAAAAACAAAAAAATAAAAATTTACAAAAATCAAATACAACAACAACTATACCTGCAAAATTGAAAACAAAACTAAAAACAACCCCTAAATATTATCCAACAAATATAACAACAAATTATTTAAAAAATCGTAAAATAATAAAAACAACAACAGAATCTTCACCATCTTTTTATTCAATAAATAAACAAAATAATAAATATAAAAATAATGAAGATAGTGTTAAGCAATATTTAAAATTCGTTAAAAATATAACAATAACTTATCCAATAATGATACCATCTAGAGATATAAAAAAATCACGTGATCCATTCAAAAAATCACAGAAACAAAAAGAGAAAAGTCGTGATATTAACTCAAATCGTAATCCAAAAGTTTTCACAACTAAAGCAACAGAATTAACGACTTACATAACAACAACCGCAACTCCCAAAGGAAAACATTTGGGTAATTAACTCATACAACAAAGCTTATCGATTTTTATATTTTGTTTTTCCGACCGTATTTGAATTTTTATTTTCTATTATAATAATCGAATCTCTTTATTTGTAATTGATTTGTTTTATAATTTTTTTTCCATTGTACTCTTATAAGTTTTCCAATTTGTTTTGTTAACTTTTATCAATTTATTGATTATTATTAATTGGTAAATTTTCAGCTGAAGTCAAAGCATGGGATTTAACTTTGTATGGCACATCAACTCCTCCAGCTATCGATGTGAAACAATCAACTACTGATCAACCATCTAATATTTATCCAGATGATATTGATCATAATTCAATCGATGATACGCCCAATTGGAAAGGTGGTGCTGAGGTATGATTATTATTTTATACTAACTATTCTAATTATCCAAAAACAACATACAGGATGTCCTATAATTTATATCCATAAAATTTATTTAGAAGGAAATATATATACAGTGTGGAACAAAAGTATCAAATAATGGCTGTAGCTTTTTAATTTGGAATGTTATGAAAAAATTTTTGATATAAAAGTTGTTTGGTTTATCATGCATGATGTGACTTTTTCTTATTTATTTACTTTAATTAATTACACTTATACACTTAAAATAATTTAATTACACTTTTTTCTAGCCATAATGACAGAATTATATTTTTAAATACAGAAAAATACGCTTGTTTAAAGAACCCAAAAAAAAATATACATGAATGCTATTTATAAAAACAAAGTTGGTCACTGTTGCAGCAAAACAAAAGAAGATGGGAACAAACCAAAAAAGTCACATCATGCATGATAATGAACCAAACAACTTTTATATCAAAAATTTCTTCATTACTTTTCAAATTAAAAAGTTACAGCCATTATTTCATATATATATATATATATATATGAAGTGTACATAACATACCCAACAAAATCTTTTCAGGGATCACCTAAACATTGTTTGAGACTTGAGAATGATTACGTAACTTTTAAAAATGAGTTAAATCGAGATCTGTTTTTCTAATTCTCATCGTTACTTGATTTGTTCAAATGAGATCAAAAAAAAATAGGGCAAATTCGAGTTAGAGGGGCGATCTATTTCAATTTTCGAATAGAAAAATTGGTTCAGTCATCATAAGACTTGGATAGTCAGCTTAAGTATCATTGGATATTCTTATTTATGATGAAAATTACCGGATAATGATAATAATTATTGATATCATTATTATTATTGTTATTATTATCCAATAAATGTTATGTACTCACATTCTTATAAACAATAAGTAAATCGAATCATGAGACTAAGAATATTGAAGATAATAAAACTAATAATTAAACATAAAAATTTATTTATAAGAATAATTATAATACTAATAATAACTCAAACAGAATTATTCAATGATACTGAATCTGACTATTCATAATAATCACAATCATAATAATAAAACCAATTTTTCCACCCTAAAATTGATGAATTTTACCCCTCAAATTTTCCCTAATTTTTTTTGACCTTATTTGAAAAAATTAAAAAACAATTTCTTCTCAAGAGACACGTGACATTCTTCTAATTATTTTTCAATGACATTTTTTTTTCGATCTGATGAAAATCAAGAAAACAGATTTTGATTTGACTTATTTTTAAAATAGTTACGTAATCACTCCAAAGTCTTAAACAATCTTCAGGTGATTCCTGAAAGGATCTCGTAAGTCGCTTTCCATTTTTTTCAAAAATAAAGATTTTATGGGGTATGCACGCTTTAGCTGGAGCAGACTGTATATTTAATTTATGAAAATTTTGCATTTGAGAGAGTCATTATGTATGTATTGTATGTTTGTACATACAGATAACATATGTATAATCATTTCATCGATTTTATTCTCCTATTCTAGATTAGAAAACATACATTAGAGGTGGAAGAAAATGATAAAAGTACATCAGGTTGCATAAAAACAAACGGCCAATTATGTATAGGTTTGTGTATTGTTATAATTATGTGCTGTACATTCTCGTATAACTGCCAAGACATTATTTATAATTCAATAATATTTTTACCCATATTGATAATAAATTTATATATGGGAATTTTAATGAAAGCTTGCCAAATTAAAAATATAGTCAAATATATAAATGAAAATAAATTGATCAATATAAAACAACAATATAATTGTATTTTTACAAATATAAAGAGATTTATAAAAAACTCTGACAACAATTTTCACAGAGACACACATAAAAATAAATGTAAAATTACACGTTATATATTTAAAGATGTTTTTTTGAATTATTATCATTTAGTACAATGTAATATAATTACTAATTATTTTCAAATAATTTATCAATATTATTTTAATAGAATTAATACGCTTAGATTAGTAGTAATATTTTGTGATATTTCAACATTTTATAGTTTTTTTAAGCTCAAGTGTTCATCAATATATATGTTACCGTCATATGCAAAATAACCGAAATAAACTCAAAAAAAAAAACACATTGTTATGTTTTAATTAATTAATAATTTATTTTATAAATTTTATTGGAGCTACTCTAAAATGCCTCCAAAAATGTATTTATACAACAGGTAATATTCAATTAAATCAAATATAAAGCCGAAATACCAAAATCAAAACAAAAAACAACTAATTTGGAATCAATTCTTTATAGCAAAACAAATTCAACTCGAGTCAGAGATTAAAAAACAAATTTAAGGCATTTTATGATAAACTCCATTTAAATTTATTTTTTCTTTTTCAATTTTTGAATGTACTTTTTCTTTCAAAAATATAAGAGTATTTCGCAAATATTTAAATGTTTGTGCCAAATTTGAACTTAAGTAGATATTGAGATTTCGATTTGCGGAAATATTCCATATTATTCGAGATTTAAGTGCAATTACCCAAAATAAAAATTTCATAAAAGTACCAAATTTAACAACACCCAAATAGACATTAATACGGTGGTAATTAAATTGCTGGTTTTTATTTTGTTTTTGGAATTTCAGTTCTTAGTATGTTCTATTATTAAATAAATGCAATGTTTGCTGTGATTAATTTTTAATTAATTGTAAATAATTTTAAACAAAGAATTAATCAACCAATATTATATTTTATTATTATTATTATGTTGTTAATTATTTTTTTAAATAGTAGTTCCTGATAATAAAAGTTCACCATTACTGATTAAGATATCCCTATACAATTGTCTGATATTTTTAATAATTATAAACAATAAGAAAAAAAAATTACTTAATGCCTTAATTTTAACAAAAATTAATTTTTATGTATACTCCGCCGTTGGAGTATCAGCTCAATGAATGAATGATATTTGTATGTAGTAAATGTCTGTAATTTAAACGTAATTTTCAAAAATTAATAATAGAATATTTTGACATGACTCTTCAGTCCTGATGACCTAGTCTTTAGCCATTCTGTTGAGATTAGATTGATTATGGTCATGTTTTTCTCTTCCTAATTTAATCTTATTCAATTTGAATTTTTGGCCGTACAATTTGAATACATATTTTCACAATTTCTCAACGGACTTGCTAATAACTAAAACTACATTGTTATAATTACATGTAAAACCAATTGTTTGTAAACTATAAGAAAAAAAAAATTATAATAAATTGTGGCTATATAAATAAGTTAAATATTATTTAACCTATCATTTCAATTCTCATGCAATTTCAACATTTCATTTTATCTATCATTGGAACAATATTTAGGTAAGTTTGATAGAAGTGCATTACTTGTGTTAAAATTGTTGTCAGATTGTTTTGTTAAATTTTATGCATTATGTTTTTAATGTTCATAAATTAATAATAATAATTATTGTAATTTGTGTCAATTGATATTATCGAATTTCTAGGTTGTTCAACAGACCTCTATCTACATAATGGTTATTGTGTCAATGTGTGTCCACCAGGGTTCTATAATAATTCAATAAATCAACAAAGAAATCCAAATGCTGAAGAATTATTACCAGAAAACAATACAAATAAATGCCTAACATGTCATTATACATGTAAAAAATGCACAGGACCTGTTGATTATCAATGCATTGATTGTTATACAGATGCAGTTCTAGTTAACTTATCAAATATCGAAAATTATTGTTATCCAAATGATTTAATCTCAAAATTATCAGCAAATGATTGGTATAAAAGAATTTTTATTATTTTAATTATAATTGCAGTATTGATTTTATTGAATTTATTATTTAATTTTAAAAAACGCAATAATGATTATTTCAAATTAGATATAATGAAAAATATTCATAATATAGAATCAAATGTAAAATCGGCTGTTTATAGCGATAGTGATTAAATATGATTGTATATATACATATACAATTCCGCCATATTTGATGCACGAGCTCTTTACTGTTATTAATTTTTTTTTAGAAAAATACACCAAATTTGGTATAAAATTAGTCATATGAAATGGAGAATACTTGTAAATAGCTTCATTTTAAATTTTTATCATGTATTTTAATCTAAATAATCAAGAAAATTGATGAATTCAATTAATTTTTATTGTTTTATATCTACCCCTCTCTAATCGCCACTAATGACACTATTAAAGATATAACAATCGTCGATAATCTCGATCATTAAAATTACATCCGGTTGTGAAAAAATCTATGTATTAATCGAATTAAAGATAATTTCGACAAATTTGTGTAAAAAAAATTCAATCTTGATTTTTGAAATACATCTTGTGTATAATAATTAATAATAATGACCACTACTGAATTTATCTGAAAAAATTTGATTTTTACCATCATGACGTCATATCCCTTTCAGTAGCCCGTGGCCATGTTCATTTTACATTTGGCGTCGTCTTCAAGCAGTGACCAGTACAGTGATCTATTATTTATTGCTAATTATTGAATTATAAAAACATAAAATTATGGATCCAGATGACGTAAGATTTTTCCTTTTTTCCAAATTCATTAAAATTTGTCCCTTTAGCCTGTTTAAATCTAACTAATCCAAATTTCATTTGTCCCGAAATATGCCTCGATTTGAGTAATATTCAATATGGCGTAGTTATAAAAAAATTCAATTTTCAACTGAAAGAAAACGATTAATTAACCGATTTGAATGAGATAAAACGTATTAATACTGTCGTCCTGTATAGACTAGCTATAAAAATTTACAGTCTGTATATGAATTACCATCTCGTGCGTGCGCAGTGACGCCTAATAAATCGCTTAACAAACAAGATACATTTTCTTATATAATTTTATTAATGAACTTTTTTCGATGAAACAACGAATTTCTTAAACCGATTTTTTGAATTAATTAAAATAGATTAAAAGTTACTTAAATGCTAGCCTCCTATTTCCTATTTATATGCGTTAAAAATTTGTCACCCCTTTGGGAGATTTCACTAAATCGTCTCACTCTGTCCGTTGCGTTGCATCATGGTTCAAAATTCGCTTTATCACTTTTCCTAATGTAATCGGAAAAAGTGAGATAGAAAATTCTTCTATTGCTCTCTAAGTGGGAAGATGGCATAAATGCATATGTAAATTGCTAGTTGCATAAGCAAAATAAATTGAAACGAACACTTTTAAAAAATACAAAATCTATTGATATAGTTGGTATTGTATATTAATTTGAAATTTATTCAACAAAATTTTGGATTCACATTATTTATATTGACTGAGCTTATTAATTCATTATAATATTTATTTCAATTAGTTGTTTCCAGTATAATGTGCAATCTTCAATATTTTCCATCTTATCTTATAATCTAATTATCGGTTACTGGTTTACATCTCGAATAATTAAAACGGCCGCACTTAAGAGAGTGATAAAGCGATAAGATAAGCAATGAGGTATAGAATACAAAGAGGACGAACAGTGTATCAACTTTAAATTCCAAAACTCGACGTCTAAAAAGTGGGCGCTGTAGTCTACTTGCTCTCCGTGCATTTGTAGTCTGTAAACAAACTTTGCGAATCTTGTTTAGACGCTTGGGTAAATCACTAATACCAGTACTTGTACAGTATATGTTGATGCTTGCAGCAATATGGATATGCACAAATACATTGACACCTCGGAAAGGCTCTTACTGGTGCTGTTGCAGGCGGAGCAAACTGAAATTATAATGTTTTTTTTGGAACGGCTAAGTTGGTTTAAAATTATACTGATCGCCTTCCACGTATTCTATACCTCTTTGGTGATAAGGACATCGGCCGATTAGCCCTCTCCTCTCAAGGAGGTTAGAATATTTATATATTTCTATTTCAAATTTCTTTGAAGTTAATCAAGTGACAACTTTATTTGTGCTGAATGTTGGGTATACTGGAGCTTTACAGCGCAAGTCAGATAATATTCGGTGGCTCTAAAACAATCTATAGACAATTCAACAATCAAAAACAAAAACTGTATTTTAGCTAACAATAACTCTGTTATCAATTAATTTAGAGTTATAAATTATTGCATTTGTTTTG
The DNA here is from genome assembly GCA_037414795.1 of Stenodera caucasica. Lineage (NCBI taxonomy): Eukaryota > Metazoa > Arthropoda > Insecta > Coleoptera > Meloidae > Stenodera > Stenodera caucasica. The sequence goes on along the minus strand of JAZBGZ010000208.1, from coordinate 37,946 downwards.
ATCAATTTTTTACCAAAATTGTTGAATTATTTATTTATTTATGAATACCGGCATAAAATGTTGGTGATGCCTGAGCTGCCATTATCATACCAAGTGTCAAGTTTATCTAGAAAGAAGTCAAAAAGTTATTAAAAAAAAAAAATTAAACGTTCTAGTTTTACAATTATTTTTTGATTTATTTCTAATTTAAACAAAATGTTAGTTTATCACGAAAAATAAGAATTATAATAATATATTTTTAATTACTTTTACCGCTACAGATAACTAGATTTTGATACGTTTTTATAAACAAAAAATTGAAAGATTTCGTTTACATTTTAAGCATCGTGCTCCTCAACCTCCTCAACCTCCCCAACCACGACCAGAACCTCCAGTGGAAGACAATCCACTAGCATTTGGTGATCAACCTTTTATACCAAATCAACCTCCACCAGTAAATCCGCCTGTACTTGGAGCTTTTGGAGATCAACCTTTTAATCTTCCACCTGTACAAGAGGAAGCAGTTGTTCAAAATCAACCAATTAATCAGCTACCTAACGGGCTAGTACCTAATATTAATCCACCATTTCATTGGGCTATTGAGATAGTAGCCGATCCTCCACCAGGACCTGAGCCTGGAGACGAGCCTTTTGATATTATAAATCAAGAAGTTGTTGAAATAGGTGGCGAACCGTTATTCATTTTACAACAAGAAGTACATAATCCACCAGCTAATTATATTATTCAACTTCAAGTAGTCAACAATCCACCAGTTGATAATATAGCTGTCGTACAAGAACAAGCAAATCAACAGCCTGCAAATATAGCTGTTGAACAAGCACAAGCAAATCAACAACCTGAAAATATAGTTGACGGTGAACAAGCAAATAATCCTCCAGCTGACAATATAGATGAAGAAAATACAGATGAAGCTGAAGGTGAAGAAGTAAATGAAAATATCCAAGTTGTTGATATAGTTAATGGTGTTAACATAGCAGATCAGGAAGAGGTATATATTATAATTGAGGGAGGTATGTTATATAATTCGTGAACAGAAATATACGTACTATGAAATAAATTAGCCAATTATTACGTTGCAGGTGAAGGTTCAGGTGCAGAAGAGCAATCTGGTAATTTTTGTACTTTATCGAATATCGATTTAGTTAGTGGTGAAAAATACCAAGATTTAAATGTGGTAGTTGCAGAAGAAGAGGAACAATTATTGTTTGTAGATAATTGGTTTGGAGAAGATAACGATTTTATTGAAGGTGTCAATTTATCTGGTAGTGTACAAGATCCTAGTCCTAGTACCAGCACAAGCAGTTATATATCTGAAATGGCTTCTGTTTCATATCACATTGCCAATCTTTTAGAAAAGGTGCATAGTTTTATTATTTTTGAATTTTGATAATTTATAAATATTGAAAAAAAAATTTCAGATGCAATCTGCTGATAAAGATTTTCGTTTTATGGCAACAAATGATTTAATGTCTGAATTACAAAAAGATTCTATAAAATTAGATGATGACTCTGAACGTAAAGTTGTTCGAATGTTATTAAAATTATTGGAAGATAAGAATGGCGAAGTTCAAAATCTTGCCGTTAAATGGTAAATTAAATTTAATAATATTTTGAAAAGATTGATAATATTTTTTGTTTTTTTTTTTTTTTTACAGTTTGGGACCGTTAGTTAATAAAGTTAAAGAGTGCCAAGTAGAAACAATTGTTGAAGCACTCTGCACAAATATGATATCCGATAGAGAACAACTACGTGACATATCTAGTATTGGTTTAAAAATAGTTATTGCTCAATTACCGCAAGCACCAGGTGGTTTATCCGGTAATATTTGTCGACGTATCACAGGACGTTTAGTCACTGCTATAGAAAGGGTTAGTTATTCAATTATTATTATTCATATAACATACATACCTATATGCATAATATTTATATTTCTATTTATTATTTCAAATACTTTCCAGCAGGACGATACATCGGTTCAGTTAGAGGCACTAGATATTGTAACAGATTTATTAGATCGTTTTGGAAGTGTTCTACAGTCATTTCATAATTCATTATTATCTGCATTGATACCTCAATTATGTTCCCAAAGGCAGGCTGTGCGTAAACGCACCATTACTGCACTCAGTTATTTGGTATTATCTTGTAATCAGCAATTGTACACAAGATTGATTGATCATTTATATAATGGAGCAAGAAGTGATACAAACAACTCACAAATACGAACTTATATACAATGTATTGCTGCTATATGGTAAATATAAACTGATTTATTATAATTATTTATAATTTATTTAATTTGTTGAATTTTAGTCAACAATCAGGACATAAATTTGGTGAGCACGTAGAGAAATTTATACCAATTGTAACACACTGGAGTTCTGTAGATGATGATGAGTTACGTGAAATATGTCTTTGTGCATTTGATAGTTTTATACATAGATGCCCTAAAGAGATAACACCAAATATACCAGATGTAAATTAGTTAAATTTGAAAATTATACTTTCAATTGTAATTATTTAAATTTTTATTTAAGATAATTGATTTATGTTTACGATATATGACTTATGATCCGAATTATAACTACGATGAAGACGAAGATCGTCAAGGTGATGAAAAAAATATGGAAGATGATGATGATGATGAAGATAATGATGATTATAGCGATGATGATGATATGAGTTGGAAAGTTCGTCGAGCTTCTGCTAAATGTCTTGAATCTATAATTTGGACAAGAATTGAATTAATAGGCGATTTCTATCGTATTTTATCACCAGCTCTTATCGCACGTTTTAAAGGTTAGTATTTCAAAACTATTTAAAAAAGAAACTAAATTAATAAATTATATTTTGTTTTTAGAACGTGAAGAAAATGTCAAGTGTGATATATTTCATGCATATATTGCATTATTAAGACAAACAAAACCAACTGTAACACCAAATCTTGATCCAAATTCAATGGAACAAGAAGAATTACCAATTCATATGTTACAAAATCAAGTGCCGAATATTGTAAAAGCAATACAAGGACCAATGCGTGAAAAAGCTACACGTACACGAACCGAATGTTTTCAATTGTTGAAAGAATTATGTACAGTGTTACCGGGTGCATTAACATGTCATATTGCTGATATAATACCCGGTATTTTATATTCTTTGAACGAAAAAAATAGTAGTAGCAATATGAAGATAGATTCATTACAATTTATCAAATGTTTATTAACAACGCATGCACCAGAAGTATTTCATCCGTTTATTGAAATTATTTTACCACCTATTATAAATGCTGTTGGAGACAGTTTCTATAAAATAACAGCTGAATCTTTACATGTATTACAAGAAATGGTTAAAGTTATAAGACCATTGCATATTGATTTGAACTTTGATTTCACGCCATTTGTCCAAGATATTTATCAATCTACACTACTAAAACTTCAAGCTGGAGATATAGACCAAGAAGTCAAAGAACGAGCTATTGCAACTATGGGACAAATATTATGTAATTTGGGTGACCATTTAACCAATGAATTGTCCACATGTCTTCCTCTATTTCTTGATAGATTGAAAAATGAAATTACCCGTTTAACAACAGTTAAAGCTCTAACAAGAATAGCTAGTTCACCATTGCATTTGGAATTATCAATATTGGTAAAATAAGGATTGAAAAAATAATTATTTTATTATTATCATTATTTATTCACTTTACAGGATGAAACTGTACCGATTTTGGGACTATTTCTACGTAAAAATCAACGTACTCTTAAACTGGCGTCACTTAAATTATTAGACTGTTTAATTAAGAACTATCATCATTACATGTATGTCAGTTTATTACAAAATGTTATTGCTGAAGTTCCACCTCTATTAGATGAGTCAGATTTGCATATAGCTCAATGGAGTTTGGTAATTTTAAAATCAATTGCTGAATATCACCCGAAAGCACTTCAGGATCTACCGACCAAGAATATATTTGAACAGATTTTACATCTTGTTAAATCACCACTATTACAAGGTAATTTGAAATTTGAAACACAAATATTCTTTATTTATTTGTTCTTGAAATGTTCATAGGTTCTGCTTTGAATGCTATGTTAGATTTCTTTAGTGCTTTAGTTCAAGCTGATTTACCTGGATTGACTTATGATGATTTATTAAGTTTCTTAATACATCCAATACGTATATCTGTTGGTGCTGGTGCTGGTGATATTATTATTCATAAACAAGCATTCAATTCAATGGCGAAGTGTGTAGCTACAATTACCGTATCAAGCCGTAGTACTGTTCGTATTTTACCAACATTTATACATGATGTTGAAATAGCACCACACGATCCACAAAAAATGTTTATGCTTTTAATTATTGGTGAAATCGGACGCACTATGTAATTATCATTTCTTTTATTATTGCTATTAGCAAAATGATCTATAATTAATGATAATTTGTTTTTAGGGATTTATCGTCATTCCATAATATTGCAAATGTCATCTTGAATGCTTTCGGTTCAGTATCAGAAGAAGTTAAGTCGGCTGCAAGTTATGCATTAGGCAGTCTATGTATTGGAAATTTACAATTATATTTACCATTCATATTAAAACAAATTGAAAATGAACCAACAAGACAATATTTATTACTTCATTCATTAAAAGAAGTTATTTCATGTTTATCTAGTAGTGCTGAAGGTATTCAACAATTATTACCATTTGTACCAGCAATATGGGCACAATTATTCTTGCATTGTGAAAGTGACGAAGAAGGAACTAGGAATGTTGTTGCTGAGTGTTTGGGTAAATTAACTATGATAGATCCAGCTAATTTGTTACCAAAATTAGAAGAACAATTAACTTCAGATTCTGTTTTGATGAGAACAACAATTGTAACTGCTGTCAAGTTTACAATTTCTGACCAGGTAAATAATGAGTAATTAATTTATAAATTATTTTTATAACTAATTAAATTTCTAGCCTCATCCAATTGATCCTTTATTACGTCAATGTATTGGCAAATTTTTGAGTACTTTGAAAGATGAAGATATGAATGTTAGACGTGTAGCACTTGTTGCTTTTAATTCAGCAGCACATAATAAACCATCTTTAATTAGAGACTTACTTGATACAATTTTACCACAGCTATATATTGAAACTGAAATTAAACGTGACTTAATTAGAGAAGTAGAAATGGGCCCATTCAGACATACAGTTGATGATGGATTAGATGTCCGTAAAGCTGCATTTGAATGCATGTATACATTATTAGATTCTTGTCTTGATCGTATTGACATTTTTGAATTTATTAATCATATTGAAAGTGGTCTTAAAGATCATTATGATATTAAAATGTTGACATATTTGATGGTGTCACGTTTGTCATCAATTTGTCCAGGAGCAGTGCTTCAGAGTAAGTTATTAATTTATTAACAATTATGAAAAATAGAATTAATTTGAACAATTGTATTTTACAGGCCTTGATCGTATTATTGAACCTCTAAGAAGTACTTGTACTTCAAAAGTTAAAGCTAATTCAGTTAAACAAGAATACGAAAAGCAAGATGAATTGAAAAGAAGTGCATTACGTGCTGTATGTGCATTATTGACAATCCGTGATTCTGGTATTATTAATCTGAGTAGATTTTATTATGATTATCATAATTTGTTTTTACAGATAAAAATCAACAATTAGTCGAATTTGTGAATCAAATTAAATCTTCAGTTGAATTAGCTCCTATTTTTGAAGCAGTCCAATCAGATGCAATGGCAGGTCATAATGATGTCGTCATGATGATGGATCAAAGTTAAATAATTAACTTTTTTTGATTATTTTGATATACTTTTCAATTAATTTCATATTTTGAACTCAGAGTTAAATTGATGTTTGTTTTTGAATTTGTTCTTATTCAGTTTTTCTAGTTTCTCTTATTCTGATTAAATTAATAAAGTGTTTGAAAATTGATTATCTTATTTTCTTCCGTAAAAAAATCTTTTTTATCCGATAAATATTTCTAATGTTGAAATTATCTATGAAGTGATTATTCTATACATTTTTTTGTAATTAAGTTATCATGATTTTCTGTTGTACATTGGAAATTAAAAAGTTAATTCAATTGAAATTTAAATTAGCGGGCTCTATGATCTGTTCACTTAATTGTAATTGATATTTTGTCAAAATTAAGGTTATGCCCACTTTTAGGATCTCCGTTACATCCCCTTTAAGGTCGACCCTGCACTCAACAAGCTATATTGCAAGGAGGTTAGGTATTCTATATCTCCAAAGCAAGGAGGGCGATCGGTATAGGTTTTATACATATATATAATACTTTTTTTATATATACTATGGTTTTATACCAACAGTTATACCGTTCCAAAGACCGAAAAAACATTGTAATTTCAGTTTTTTCCGCTTACAGCAACACTGGTGGGGACTTCTCCGAGGTATCAATGACTACATTTAAAGCCGCTTTACACGGTGCAATAATTAAACATGTAATTTCAAATTCAATACTGATTACTTACTAGCGCCACCCCTATTGTTCACTTTTTTCGGAAAATGTTTTCCTCGGTCTTTTTTGAAACGGCCAAGTTGGTATAAAACCTATACCGATCGCCCTCCTTGTATTCTAAACCTTCTTGGTGGTGACAAATTTTTAATACAAGCAGGATAGATATCCTTAATAGAAAGCTAGTTACTTTTAATTTCTTTGTTATGACACATGGTAACGTCAACGGAATTTTATTTAAGTGACAGAGGCTACGAAGTATTCTATATTTATACCATTTTATTAGGTAGTTGGATATCAGTAAAATTTTCAAAAATTATGTTAATTAATCTTTAAAATTATCTCTAAATTTGAATCAAGTATTTGAAGAATTTTCCAACATGAATAAAGATTAGAGAAAATTCTATTAAGAATCTTGAATCAAGTCGGTATGATAATAGTAACCAAAGATTGGTTATAATTAAGCGCGAAATTTGAAAACCTAATTCTAATCCACTATTTGTCAATGCAGTTTTAATATCAAATTATTCGTATAAGTCTATTATTATTATTTGATGCAAATTATTGATTCATTCGAATTTTATTATATTGTAAAAAGTAGAAAAACTACGAATCGGTAACGAGCATTCAAAAATTTTCTGTAGTTTCAGTTCGAAGTAGAGGTCGCATCGTATCGAGTTTTGTATGGAGTATTCATAATCCGGGGGCAGTTTATTAAAATGGCGGTATCAACAATTACTACATAGTTTTTTTATGTTTTATTGCAATATAAACAGTTATTTTGTTAATTTTAAATAAATCAATTTAGTTTTTAGTTGAATAAATTGAGATTTTTTAATCAAAAATGAACGGTTTAAGCTTTAGTGAATTATGTTGTTTATTTTGTTGTCCACCTTGTCCAAGTCGAATAGCAGCGAAATTAGCATTTTTACCCCCTGAACCAACTTATGAATTTGTATCTGATGAAAATGGTAAATGCAGTTTTACATTAACAGATAGAGCTGAATGGCAATATTCCGAAAGAGAAAAAGAAAATGTTGAAGGATTTTTTACTAGAACAAATCGTGGAAATCGTATTGCTTGTTTATTTGTAAGATGTAGCAGTACAGCAAGATTTACAATATTATTTTCACACGGTAATGCTGTTGATTTAGGACAAATGAGTAGTTTTTACTTGGGACTTGGCTCACGTATTAATTGTAATATATTCAGTTATGATTATTCTGGTTATGGTGTTAGTGCTGGTAAACCATCAGAAAAGAATCTGTATGCTGATATTGATGCTGCATGGCAAGCATTACGTACACGCTATGGTATTAGTCCAGAAAATATTATATTATATGGTCAGAGTATTGGTACTGTACCAACAGTCGATTTAGCTGCACGTTATGAAGTTGGGGCTGTGATTTTACATTCGCCACTTATGTCTGGTATGAGGGTGGCATTTCCCAATACAAAACGTACTTGGTTTTTTGATGCATTTCCCAGGTAAATTAAAATAATATTTCCAAAAATACATAAAATATTGCATCGATCAATAACAGAAATTGATATTAATTAGTAGATTTATAATTATTCTTGCAGCAAAAAGATTTTGCCCGTTTTATAGCTGTAAATTGCCACTTCATCGATAATTTGCGAAATTTCTAATTAAAATCCATCATACTACAAAAATTCGATGATTAATAATTACAAACATGAAAAATTCTACACTTTGCATAACAATCAGTTTTTTTTTTAAGAAAATTGTTATGTCATAAAAGTTATAAGCATAAGTCATAAGTATACAATAGATATTTATTTAAACATAATTGTGACTACTTCTGTTTTAATGGAATTTTAAAAATGCCGATCAGAAATCTAGAAAAAAATAAGGTTAATTATTATGATTGATTGATTGATAGATTTTAAATAGTCTATTGATGAGCCTATGTTTATTTCATGAAAAACAAATGGCATATTATTTAAAAATATTAATAACTGCAATCATAATAGCTCATACATACATATGTGGTAATAGTGGTACTTTCTAAAACCAATATTATTTGTATTCAGCACTTTTTAATTGTCTAATAATGAAAAAAGTGTTCACAAAAAATAAATGTATATTTTTACAAATTGGAATCATGCCATAGAATACATACATGCGATATTTAATTAATTAGAGAAAATCAAATCTTATGTTTACCAGATTGTTTTTTCATATGGAACTACTTATTGTCAAATCTGTTTTGAGATTATTTTACAAGTAAAAAATCGATACTTTTAATTTCAGAAGAAATTATTCGATTATTTTCGAACAATAGCCAAATGTAACATTAATTACCTTAATTGAGAATAGTTTAAATATACATATTTAACATTTTACTGATTTGAATTGAAAGTACAAAAAAGGCTAAAATGAAGTTATAATAAGCAATTCAAAAAAAGTGTTACAACTTTCTAATTGCGAAATTTTTAATCATATTTTTATGTCATTATGAGTTATAGTTCAAACTTTCTTGGAGGTAAACTTTATTATTGATAATTGACTTTAAGCATTGAATATAATGTATTATTTTATTATAATTATTAGCAAATATTTTTTATTAGACTTGTGTCTAATTATTGATAATCTAGGATTTAATCAAAATCAACTTTATGTATTAAATATGTGGCAACGTTGCAATGTGACAGGATTCCACTCATTTTATTTACGTACAAATTCTTTATATCTTTAGAAAGAAGACTTTTTTTGCGAAACACCTAAACAAAAAAGTATTTTTGATGCTCAACTAGAATTAAGTACTTACTAAAAAATAGATTTTTATTTGATGAGTAATTTTAGGTTTAATTCAAATATAACATATTAATTTTTTTCTTCTTGAATTTTTCAGTATTGATAAAGTACCCAAAGTTATGTCACCAACATTAGTTATTCATGGAACTGAAGACGAAGTTATAGATTTTTCACATGGTCTCACAATTTTTGAAAAATGTCCTAGAGCTGTTGAACCACTATGGGTTGAGGTAAATTGATTTATTACAAAAGAAATATTTATGATTAAATTTCCTATTAAAATATATTATTTTAAAAGATAATTTGATTGAATTTACTTTAAATGACGTTATTACTTGTATATTTGTCTTTCTTCTAATTGAAGAATGATTGTATTATACCTTTGTTCGTAATAATAAACTTGGTTCTTTATTTGGTTTTTAATTGATCATTTTATAGAATTATTTGTATTTTTTTTTATTTTTACAGGGTGCTGGTCATAACGATGTCGAATTATATAATGTGTACCTGGAAAGACTCAAACAATTCGTCAATGTTGAACTGATTAACTGACAGATACTTGGCGGTGATGATTGTACATTTAGTTCGGGAACTTCTAGTTCAGTTGAAGAAAAATTACTCTAGCCCGGGGCAGCGGACTTGGTTTCAAATGACCAGTCCGCTATGCCTCTTTATTGCCCATCACCACACCTTGCTCTACGTGCACTATCAAATATATTAGCAAAAACTGAGCAGCGTCAATGTAATAGTGCACGTAGTTCGCCCCATATAATACGACAAAAAACAACAACAGAGGGGCCACCATCAAAAGCTCATTCTCTGCCAGCTTATAATAGTGTTGTATCCATAAATCTAACCAAGTGCATGGTACTTGAGACTACGTGCTAGCACTTAGTGTGAAAACAAAATTATATAATGTGAACTTTTTATTTAATTATTCAGACAATCTATTGAGTGATGCAATATTAATGTAGTACCTATCAACTTAACTCTCATTGTCAGTGTAATTATTGAAATAAAAAATGTTGATATATATATATATATATATAATTAATAAAATATAATTACGTTTTGGTGCATCGGGCTAAAGTTAAAGATTCGTCGAATTTCTTATAAATAAAGTAATTATAATTTTTAATTGTTCTCAATAACGAGTTGATGCTCGAATTTATAACATTTCTAAAATGTCAAATCAAATTTGATATTAAATGAAAAACAAAACAAAACAATCTATTGCCTTCAGCACAAAAAAAAAAAACTGTTTTATTCTTGAACTATTCCCAAAAATTATGTGATTATGAATGGAACGTTATATGTCTATATATTAAAAAAAAAGCCAAGGTCAACATTTTTCTGAGACTATCAATTCTCAAATATTGAGTGAATATATTGCTCAATTTGTTTGAGAACTTGTTCAAACTTTTTTTTCTCCATGAAAATAGTATTTAATTTATTAGATTTGTTCATTGTCTTCAGTAATATTTGATACATATCATAATTTGAATCCATTATTTTTTTTGCAATTATAACAATAAGAAACATGTAAGATTGAATTAAGTTTTTATTTTCTTTATTGTTAATGAGACATTGAAAATTTTTAGTTAATGTTAATTATCCTGAATGGTTGCAATTTTATCTTTTTCCCCTCTCAAAAGAAAATATAAAAACAGTATTTATACAAATTATATTTCGTTTTATTTCTATGTTATGAAAACTATTGAGACGACAACAACAACAATAATTAAAGTAACACCTCGCACCAAACTGCAAAACTGTTAAACATCACAGTTACAATAAGACAATAAGACTTGTAATTATTTTTTAATAAATTATTTTGTTACAGTTATCTGATAAAAAAAAACAATCAGTTTAAATTTTACTATCATGATAATTATTTTTATTTTAACATGTTGGTTGCTGCTTATTGCTCAAACATTTGTATAGCAACAAGCGTGTTAATCTAGAATATGTTTTTCCAATTTTATATGCAAATAGATAATAAAAATATACGTTCGTATATTTGTTCGTTTTCACTTATTAGTTTATTAGTTACAGGAGTATTTCCTCACACTTTGTGAAAGTTTAAATGACACAGTAGATCAAAACTGACATTATTATTATTATTTTTATTATTATTATTATTATTATTGTTTTGTTATTTTTAACTGTTT